>CM076581.1:510139069-510262116 GCA_034641835.2 Pinus albicaulis | reverse complement strand
CTTCCTTCATATTAAAAAATTAGCATTTTGAGTAGAAGCCCCTAATCTAGCATATGTAGGGATAAAACACCTTTCTCTAATTAACTAATTTAAAATACATAAAGATGGGCTTTGTTACACCATTTTTTGGTCATCTAACCTTTTATCATTAGATGGACCCAAGTACACCATGTAGGACCAGTTTTACCCCAAGTAAAGCGCTTTCCTCAAGTAATTAAGGAGACCCCAAAAGGAATAATTAATTAAACCATAATTTAATTATTCCAGTCATGTTTAACCCAAAAACAAAGGAAATTAATGAGATACACCCATAGTTATCTTATTATTTTCTAGGAATAATTATTTAAATAATATTCCTTGTTTAAATATGACCAAATCAACCACTATTAATTAAATAAATCATTATTTATTTGATTATATCCCAACCACTTCCTTAAAAGGATAAATAAATCATTTGTTATTTATTCTTTATATCAGGGATTGACCCAAGTCGAAACACCCTTTCCACTCAACAAATAATAATAAAATATTCCATAGAGGTGGATCTAGATATGATTAACATTATTTTAATCATGCACCAAGATCTAGAATGACCCAATATTTTGTTATAAATGAGAGGTTTTCACATCATTCTTCACCTTTTGTTGCATATTAGATCACTACGGGATCTATACACTTAGTCTCATTTAACCCATTTTGCTCCCATTGGGCTCTACCTTCCTACATTTATGGGTTTTTCTACATCTACTGAGAAAAGCTTAGATGCGAAGTGCGAGGACTACGAAAATTCCCGCTCCATTGAGAGTCAGGATACACCTTCTTGTTTCCTCCCGGGTGCCTGGCAATATAAATTCATTCCAAATCGTGTTCTTGTCTTGTCTGTTGGATGCATGGAGCAAACTCTTTACTTTCTTGCTTAATGTCTTTCCATTTACTTGATGTTTGTTGCGGCACTTTAACTACTAATTGCGGTGCGAAGATGTTTTGCGGCCATTATTGTTGTTAATTTATTAGTTATACGTAGCTAAAAGTGGTTCTTTTGTTACACTTCGACGAAGAATTCATACTAACAAATGGCGACTCACACGGGTTTTAAATTACGACGCTGTCGTTTCTCATATTCTGCATATCCGGCTATCGAGGCCCTAGGGCTTCTTTTAATTCCTTAGTTTTTCTCTTTTCATGTCATTTTTATAAACCCTAAAAACTTAAAATTTCTAACTTAGTGTGTTTAAGCCCTGTTACGCACGAGGTAAGCGACACCCGAGCGCAAGCCCCGGGGCGGCAACTTTTCAGAAAATGTAACGGCAGAAACCACGGAACGGGGGGTCGCCGCAACACAGCCCAAAACACTGCGACACCGGAGCGCACCTTTGGCTTTGTTCCACTGCGACCTCCCAGCTCGGATCAGGTCGGAGACACCATGACACTGCCCTTTTCCGACATTTTTCTGCAATTTTTAAGGTTACTGTGACCTGCGGGGTCTTCCGGCCTACTGTCTCCAGCCGCCTTGACCAAGATCGTCTGTTTTACTCACTGAGAGTGGGAACCCGGCCGGGTGGACTTTTAGTACCCTCCACTTTTTGTGGAAGAGTTTAATTTGTTTCGGTAAAGTCGGTTTCGACTTCGACCCCTTCTTTCGAATCTTGTTACCTCCCTTTCGGATCCATTGAAATCAGCCTCTTTTCCTTTCAAATCACCTCTTGTCGTTTTGTTTGGATATCTATCGAGCCTGCCTTGCCCCCGGTTTTTTGCTGATTTCCCTTTTTTCCGGCCACCTTGCCTACATCTCTTGGTGTGAGTACGCACCCATGTAGCCTGTGACTTTATCCTCCGGATCTACTGTCCCCTTTGACCCTAGATACGACGTGAGCTTCCTTGTGTGTGTTTCCATAGTTTTTTCCCTTTCTTTTCGGCACATAGTTGTAAGAGACCCACCTTCTTGGGTTAGATAGATGCATACGTAGCTGTTATTTCTCTGTTATTTTGACATTTTTATTACATTCTCTGTGGGTTTATTTTCAGCTACGCGGCACACTTTGTCTTGCTCTCAACGACGGAAAGGGTTTAAAAATTAAAATTAACGCACGTCACACAACGACCTAAGTGAAGAAGCGCACAGTTAACTGCAACGGCAAAGACTTTAAAATCAATTGTCACCTTGCACCTTTTCTGCCCTTGGCCGTAATTGATTCTGTCCCCTTGTTGCCCTGTCGGTTTCCTTCTTCTGTCATCATTACGCCCCCAAGGGCGCCTTTCGGAGACTTCTTGGCCTTCACCCTCGGTTCCAGGTTGATCGACACCTCCCATGCCGCCGTCGTCGAGCCGATTCCACCTTCGAGTCACTTTCCAGGCTCCTCCACGATTCCCTCGGGTCCTCCTTCCCCTCACGGTTCTCCTACCCCCTTCACCATGTCTAGTCCGGGGCCTAACGCGCGGTTCTCCGGCCCAATGCGGCCCTACTTCTAGCGGGCACAGTCACAACCACTTCACCACGGCCACCCCCGTCTTTGCGCACAGCATATTGCGAGCCTCGGCCTCCCCGATTTCCATCGGTTGATTAACGATCCCATTCACCACAATGCTACGGCCCACTGTGCCCACCAAGCTGCCCTGCGATATCCCTAGGTTCGGGGGCCTTAATGGAGAAGATCCCACCAATCACAATCGGTCTTTCCACATGTAGTGTTCCTCAACTCCGTACAGAGTGACTCCATCCGTCTTCGTTTGTTCAGCCTTGCGCTTACGGCGGAAACGCTGCGTGTTGTCGAACGAGGCCCTTCCTCCCATACCACGTTCGAGACTCTTGCCCAAGCCTTCTTGTCGTACTTCCGGCTCCCTCTCGGGTACGACAACGGTACGGGCTTTCTTGACTTCATTTAAGCAATCCTCTTCCACACGCCTTTTCTGCCCATGTTCGGGAATGGCGACGAAGACGAACATCGAGCCCCCCCCTTTGAAGATCGGGTTTACATGGAGCGGTTCCCTTCGCACCCTCCCGTCCCCCATCGGCAAAGATGTCGCCTCTCACTTTCCTCGATACGAAGAAGCGAAAAGCCTCCAAATAGCTTTAAAATATGAGCGATCTCGCTCAATGCGGTTGTGTTTGTACGTTCTTCTGACATCCCCGAGCCGGGGGGTGGCGCCTGGCCAGGGGGCATCTCATTCCGTAAACGGTATTGTTGGATCTCTTTCCCACCCTTCTGCTCACCCTCCTATGAGCCATGGTCTCCCTCGAGGAGGGGCCGGTACCTACAGCACTCTTCCCCCTCCGGCAACATGTATCGGGGATGCGGCATGCCTCCTCCTTTTGCCCAACCTCCTGTACACTCCATGTCGCCCAACCCAACCCTTACTTTTATCATAGCACGGTGCGCAGCTCCTCAGGCATATGCGTTTCGCCTCCCTTGCCTCCTCACAACACTGTGTGACACCCACCAACCCCCTCCCGGGCGATATTTGCACAGCAGGGTGCGATTAATCCCCTTATTCCTCGAAAGGGCGGAGAGACGCCGGAGCCCATGCGCCGACAACGGGGACCCAGTCGTGGATTTCTAACAACGCTTGACCTCGGGGCATTCGCGGGCGGGGACGGGCGCTTCGCGCGAGCAAGCCCTGTTCGTGTTGCGGTGTTTACGGTCACTACCTCACGATTGTCCTCTCTTACCCCAGGTCCCGACGGTGTGGGAGTCTCCAAGCCACATTGCGCGGACAACACGCCTCCCCTCACGCTCCTCCTAATGTGGCCACTACCCGACGGTATGTTCCGCCGTCCCTTTCCCTCGGGGGATTCGTGGTAACGACCCCCGACGACCATGCGGCTGCACCTCGTCCATTTCTGGTTCCTGCGACTACCGAGATCCTTATGATGCGCTGCGTCCAGTCCCCTTCGTCGACATACCTTCAAACTCGGTCTCGCCGATGCCCCAAGCCTCTTTGCTCGGTCGCTCCAGGAGCACTCCATCTTGCGAGGTTCTACGAGCCTCTTTCGACATCCGGTGGCCCCTTACACATCCTCGGCCTTCGAAGTTGAGGTCCTCGGAATTCCAAGGGTCCATTACGCGTCTTGCTTCCGGTCGGCAGCAATCATACGGTATAGTAGATGATTTGGCACCGTCCTATTTGCCATTTCCACCTTTGGGTCTCCTCCGGTCGTGCCCTTCTCAAAGGCTCTCTTGCTCTGTAGTGGGCGTGGTGATCTCTTTGATGACCAAATGATTTTTTTCGACGCCACTCGTCGGACCACCCTCCTCTTCCTCCTTCGAATTTGCTTTCCAAATCCCGGTCAAAAATCGGAACGCCCGCCTTGTCCGGTGTATAATTGATGAGGGGCATCCACCGGCTGTGATGTCGCTTCGGTTTAGACGACTCGGATCCACGAAGTGGCCTTTACGATCACCCTTCGAGCGTGGGACGGTCATGCCTCCCGGCCTATTCGCACATTTCGTAGCTGTCCCATCACCCTCGCCGTGAGGCCCAATTTGCGTTGATGTCGAAGTCATTGACGCCCCTCTGAACTACAACATTCTGCCAGGGCGGCTTCTACACCTATGCCATGTCTGTTGTCCCATGCGCCGGTCTTCGCCAGATGTCTTTTCCACATAATGGGAAGATAGTCACCATTGACCGGCTATCGTATCATGAGCGCCGTCTCGGTCCTCTGCGAGACGACCATCTCTTACGCAGCCAACTCATAAGCAAAACCGTCGATTCCTTGACTAGTGTCTCCCAGACGTTTATAAGATTCCACCTTGGTACTTTTCACTCACCCTTCCCCCCCCTCTGACTAAGTCCCATCTTGTCGAATATTTGCATGATGCGATCGTCTCGGGCTGCCCTCGCGGCACCGCCTCGGCTAGTCGCACCCTCCCCCCGCCCTCACGCAACCGCTCCTAGCCATTCATCTCCGCCGGCGGGACCTCCTCCCTTCGGCCCTCCCCTACAAGCGGTATCCCCAAGACCTCTTTATCCTCCGGGCTCGGTCCCCCGACCTTAACCATCTTGGAGCCGTACCTCCTGGTCAACGCCTGTTTCGGGCGGTCCCCTTCTTGGCTCCCCCCCCGGAGTATATTCGTCCCCCGTCATGGCCACCCTCTCTCTCCCTAACCCGAGCGCGGTGATGGGTTTGGTACCTTGACCCCCCGGTAGCTACCCCCCCCCGACCACCAAAGCCGCCATTCGATGCGCTTTGTGTGGTGTCGTCGGTCATGCCACTCACATGTGTCACAATTGCCCCACCTCGAGCTTCGAGGTCAACGAGACATTCCCAGGCTACGATCTCCCGAAGTACGTATCCTTATCTAAGAACTCCCTCCCAAAACTCAAACACTTGCGCACAAACCACCCTTGTGCCTTGTGTGCGATTTTCACGGCCATTACACCCACCTCTGTCCCACAACCTTCGGCGGCTCTTAGTTCCTCCTTGGACTTGTACGCCGATTCAAAGAGCGCTTGATCGGACCGAGAGGACATTCACAGTCGCCTCCGCTTTTAAGCCAACGGAGCCCTCGGTCACCATTTTGTCTGTCATCATCTATGAGACCATTGGGGAACGTTCCATGAATGCTCCTGATGGTACAACCCGACCTTCCTTCGGCGGTCATCTTGGGCTCCAACATCGGTAGATCGTTATCTACTTACTCTTCGGTCACCCATTGTGACGATGCGCATGTGAACCTCTCTTCTCATGATGATGATTCGAGCCACTTCACCACGTCGGGTAGTTCTTCTTCCACCGGTCACCCCATCTTCTATCACGATGACGACATTATGGAAGAAATTCCCACCCCGACTTCATCTATTCCCCTTACATCGAACCCATGCGTTCACACCACATCCACCTTGCGGTCATTACACTTCGAAACCCCGTGTTTGGGTGAGAGGCACCCACATTTGAGAGACGAGAGGAAGCCATTCTCCACCACTCTCCCACAAGTGTATCGCATTCGTGTTGACTCTGAGCCCCATATTCTTCCACATTTAGAAGAACCTCCTAGGGTCATGTCACTTGAGATCACTCTCGGGAGCGATACCCCTTATTGTTCCCTCATCTTACATCGGCAACCCGATCTCTTAGACATTATTATTGACCAACCTATAGCTTTTCTACGAGAGCATCGGTTCATTATCTCCAAATCCTCCTTTTGGGATAGTGACACCGAGTGTCACCAATTCGGAAACTTAAAGTCCATTTGCTCCCTATATGCGGTACCAAAAGAGATTGGTAACACTCCATTTCCTTTCTCAAAAGTTTGCATAACCATAACGAGGCAAATGGCACACCATCATTAAAATGTGGTTAGATTCCCTTTTATAAATACATTTTGGCATGCCCACGGCATGTCACCTGAAATCAAAAAATGGGGGCACCACCCCTGCCCTACATACATCCTTTGGGGGCACCATGCGCCCCCCCATACATATACTTACGACATGCCCATAACGCATGTTCAGCCCCAGGGGGGCACCATACGCCCCCCCATACATATACATCAGGCACCCGCAGCATATTCTGAGCAAAATCCAAAAGCCCGGGGGCACCATATGCCCCCCCATACATTCTAGGAGGCACCACTTGCCCCTACACACATCGAGAGGGCACCATGCCCCTATATCACGGCCAATGCCGACGGCCTTTTTGATCACTTTGGATCTCTGTCAAAGTGTTCCCGGATCCCTCTCTCTCCGGTTGACCGCAACTTCTGCCATACTGCACAACCACATTCTTTTTGTCGGGGTACGGATGGGCTCCTGCTGGAACACCACAGCCCAACTCCCGGCCATGAACATCACTGAGCCCCTCCTCGTCTCCCGGGTCGCGGTTTCGCCGACACGGACCGGAGTCGCCTTTTGCCCCCAAACTGCGTCTTGGGTGGTACTTTTTGCCCCAAAAGTGCGGCCGACCATAGAGATGAAGGAGGGGGGGCATTTACGGGGGACTGGGCTTTAAACTACAAACGTCATCCAACAACATGCAAGAGCGAGTTAGGCCTCGTACCTCAAGCGCGGATCTTGCTTCCAACGGTCGGTTTGTCGCTACGTTCGACGCGGAATTTAGGAGCCTTCTCTCCCACACTCACCATAGCAACAATAACAAATGAATGATTTTGGAGGAAAAGCTGCCTCATTAAAGAGAACCCATGTTTCTCCTTTCGTGCTGCGACCACCGCAATCGCTTCCATTAAATGACAGTAAACCTTAGGCCCCAGACGAGATCTTCTGAGAGCTCTCAAATGGGTTTTAGTTAGTTTTTGGTATTTGATGCTTTACCCGGACACATTTTTTCCACGAAGGGTCACTTCATAGCTCCTTAAAATCGAATTTCCTCACTTACGCCACTTGTACTTGAGGCACCATATCGCTCCCTTACTTGTCCATGTTCGTGTGGATTTTCGTCATGAGTGCCCACCTTGTACTCATGCTTCCATGACCCCCCATTGGGGCCTTTCTTGTGTGGCGACGCGCAAAGTCGCCCTTGTTTAGAGCATCCAAGTCGAGTCATCATTGCATTCATGGAGTCTATCCTGCGTCCTTTTCCACCTTTATGGCCCTCCATCCTTCATTGCTTGGTCCCTTCTCTTGCGTCGCACATTATGACCTTCGACCCCAACTTGTCCCTGTCCTTAGTGTTTAATGGAGTGTTTGACATGTCATTCATGCCCTTTATGCTCTGCAACGAAGTCGAGTCATTCTCCCTCCATCCTTCCCATTTTTCGTATCATCATTAGTGTCGGTACGTAGTGGGTCTGTTGTTCTTCTCTCGTGCCTTGGTTTAGGATATCTCATTGCCTCACCTACGGCGGACCTCCATACGGCGACATCGGCACATTTTTATTCCCGAAGCAAGGTCTAGGGGGCGGTGTACCTTGGTTCCCGACTTCCACTCTTGTTCGGTGCCTCGGATGGGGCGGGGGATCTCTCACTTCCCTTTGACTTTATTGCTTCTCCGGCTCCTTTCGGCATGATCGAGATCCGTATACGGGCCGGTCCGGTGACCCGGCGGCTCACGATGATTCCGGGCGTGTGTGAGATGTCTCGGCCCTCATGAGGGGTGGCCTGCGGTGGCCCCCACATGCCGGATGACCTCTTCATTGCGGCCTTTGATGCGCTCCCGATTTTGATGATGTTGGCCTTAGCCACTTTGACACCTACGCGGTTGCATGTATCGGTCGGTTTGTGAGCCCTTCCCCATTTACGGGGGGCATTTGGGTTGTATTTATCTGTGTACGAGATATTATTGTACTAGTCTGGGCCTGGTATCCCCGGTACCGGCATGTATGTGAGACTCTTCATTGTATTTCTACGGCCCTTGATTATGCCGAAAGTTGTACTCTATGGTTCGGTCCCTTGTTTGCGGACACACTATTCTTTTGTACTTTGTCACGGCGGGCATAGGTATGCCTCCCCACTTGCTTCAATACCAGTGCCACCTCCTGTAAAGAGACTTGTTGCTGCGAGTCTCGTCTCCTCGAGGGTCTAGTCCTTCATCCCACTCTATCTACCTCACACTTCTCTCTACGACATCCCCTTTGTTGTGTCTGGTGATTGTATTCTTACAACGTACTTCGGTCATACGATTTGCTCAGCACTCGCCTTGTTTGAGGGCATTATTTTATTTTTTGGTCATCTAACCTTTTATCATTAGATGGACCCAAGTACACCATGTAGGACAGTTTTACCCCAGAAATGACGCTTTCACTATGTTAATTAAGGAAACCCCAAAGGAATAATTAATTAAACCATTTAATTATTATTCCCGAGTCATGTTTAACCAAAAACAAAGAAATTAATGAGATACACCCATAGTTATCTTATTATTTTCTAGGAATAATTATTTAAATAATATTCCTTGTTAAATATGACCAAATCAACCACTATTAATTAAATAAATCATTTATTTATTTGATTATATCCCAACCACTTCCTTAAAGGATAAATAAATCATTTATTTATTTATTCTTCACTGTCAAGGGATTTATTTGGTAGAGCACCCTTTCCCTCCAACAAATAATAATAAAGTATTCATAGAGGTGGATCTAGATATGATTAACATTATTTTAATCATGCACCAAGATCTAGAATGACCCAATATTTTGTTATAAATAGGGGGTTTTCCCCATCATTCTTCACCTTTTGTTGCATATTAGATCACTGCGGATCTATACACTTGGTCTCATTACTGTAATTTGCCATTGAGCTCTACCTTCGTGGGTTTTCTCATCTCTGAGAGAAAGCTTAGATGCGGGAAATCTTGAGGACTACGAAGAACCCATCCCATTGAGGAGATACGGATACACCTTCTTGTTTCCTCCCGGGTGCCTGTAATATAAAAATTCATTCAAAAATCGTGTTCTTGTCTTGTCATTGGATGCATGGAGCAAACTCTTTACTTTCTTGCTTAATGTCTTTCCATTTATAGATCTGTTTGTTGCGGCACTTTAACTACTAATTGCGGATACGAAGATGTTTTGCGACCATTATTGTTGTTAGGGCTATTAGTTATGCGTAGCTAAAGAGTGGTTCTTTCGTACACTTAGAAGCGAAGAATTCATACTAACGGGCTTACCATGCCATAGGTACAATATTGAAATGATAAGAGCAGAAACATTGCCTTCAAATGGTATAATATGGATGGCAAGTGGAATGTCCATCTTTCAAAGGCTTGAAAAATGTGTGTGTCTTGCATAAAGCATACCATTACTGCTCCCAAATCTTCCTCCACTTAGAAATGTGTGCCAATAAACAACCCTCCAAAAATTCCAGAATTTGTAAAAGCTCCTCTCGTCATGCAAGTGAGTCTTGATTATCTTCCAAAGTAGAGAATTCAGCATCGATGGTGGGTCTCCTCTGAAGTGTCCTAGGGAAATTTTGTATCATAGGGCTTCTTATTACCTCTAGGGTTTCCACGAGAAGTTGATAAATATTTTTGTTTTTACACAACAAGCATTCCTCATAATTTGCACGGATCATTCAATATTTGGTAGGAACAACTTATCAACCATTACTACTCAATAATGAAAAAATAATACATTATTGATAGATTTATAATACATTCAACGAGGAAAAAATGATATTTCTCAATTGCCCATTTGCACGAGACTTAATCCTTTCAATAACGACGCAGCAAATATAACACTTGTCTATCGAAGTAACTCAAGCTACTAGCTTATTTTTGTTCTATACGGTCTACGAGCACAATTACGGTTAGTTTGATTGACGGTCGAGGAGCAACATAACTCGGAATCTCTTCGGTGGAAACTGCGGCAGATAAGATTGAGCCGTCGGGAAAATTCCTTTGAATTATTGTCCTCAACATACGCAAGGCACGCCCGGGACGGGGCCAGGTCTTACATAGGGAGTTAAATTCTGCAGGTGTACTGAGGAGAGGATATCCTTGGATTCACTCCATAGTGATTACCCAATGTTGTCTCAGCATTATAGAGTGTCTATCCAACTTTAACCTTAGAAGGTATCCAAATGGGGCCTCGGGACAACAAGGCGAGATTACTTGAGAATAGTAATTGACGTAGCTTGTATTGACAAGAACTATCTTGGTGAAGGTGGTAAATCTACCTACTGAATTATCTCCAAAAAATCCTTGAAAAATATGTCTCGGGGAAGGCCTAGCTGTTATAGAAAATGGCACGAACTGCCTCAGAATTTGGCCACGTGGTTGGTACGTACGGCTGAAGCTGGTAAACTAGTCTACGCGGACACACTGCCGGCTGCCGGATAATGTTAGTTTGCCTCGGTAAGGCGAAGTCCTCGAGAAAAAGGTCAAGTTTACGTTTCGGGAGCCGAAGTGCATTAGTCTTCCACGGAAGTGAAAAACGAGGTGGATTTCCTTAGTCTTGTCACGAGAAAAAACCACCTATCCGAGAGAATAATGCATACAAAAAACCACCTTGTATTTATCTTGAACAATTTAGTGAGTGTGAGTCTTCGAATTTAGTGAGTGTGAGTCTTCCGGTTGGATAAATTCTGCTTTTCCAAAATGAACAAAATATTAAAAAAAGGTTTACTAAGGTGGAGTCTTTAACCTTGAAGGTAGTAGAGGAGAAAGGGGTGCCAAAACCCTCGAAGCCTCGGGCTCAAGAAAACGAGACAATTCATTCCAATTTGATGAGAGAGGGTCTTAAAATCCTCGACCTCGGGCTCGCTTGAGGTAATTTCAATTTCAATTTGATGATGATTGATTTGATCTCAATTCTTCTCTTATTTATAGACTTTTCCATAGGCTTCCTCATTTGAAGGGTCGTGTAATCAACGCCCAATTTTGAATATTTTTTCCCAGTGACCTAACTTTTGCAAAATGTTTCCACACGTTGGAAAATTTGGATTTTTACCCCTTTATTACGTATAGCCTACGTCGGATAGGCTATTTTTCCTTCCACGAAAATAATTTAGGAGGGAACATTACATCCTCCTTATTAGTCCGGATAAAAGTCAACACTAGTGCTTATATGTACTTGAAGTCGGCTCAAATCTATAGCTCGAGGTTGATGTAGTTAAATCTTCTTTCAAAAGGTTGTTTCATGCATTTATATATATATATATATATATATATATATATATATATATATATATATAATTACCCATTCACATGTACAACTTGAATTTTCATCCACACGAGGGCATACGCCACCAAAATCGGAAGACATCACCGAGATTCAAAGAAGGGTCGAATCCATTCTTGAAAATTGATTTGTTCTTTATTCTTAGCCTAATAGTCTTGCTTGCATCTCCCAATGTCTCCATCTTCGTTGTTTCGGTTTTCACATCATTGTTCCTGTAGTTAGAGGTCATTTGTTTACTATGTTTATGAAGATCATTATTCAACGGCCTTTTAGATTAGGACTCATGGTTCATTATTTGCGAAGAAGTCTTGAAAATTTCGATAGTCCGAAAAAAGGCTCACATGCTCAAATTTCATTATGGCCTCCCATAAATGTGGCATCACTTGATCGGTGGCTTCTGAAAGCCCAGTCTTAAGATATGATCTGTGATATTGCGTTGCACATATGTTCGAATCCAAGTTAATTCCCATGGATGTGGATGTTTTGGTACACATTTCCATTTGCTAATGGAATTTATATAAAGGATAGTTATAACATAAAGAATCATTATTTTGTGAAGTCTAGAATTTAAGAGAGCAACTTCATCTTCTGGGATATCGACAGAGATGAGGCCAGAAAATACGTAAGGACTACACGGAAAGGTATCTCATGATTCAAATACGGGCGAGAAATTAAGAATTAAAATTGTCAAGACAGGAAAGATCTCCAAAATTGATCCATGAGATGATTAAACGATAGAAAGGAAAAAGGCGTAGATCTCATGGAATTTAGAAAATTTGATGAAGTCGAATCTTAGATAGCCATTGCCATTTGTGTTATTTTAGTAGTTCTACTAGTTTTCTTTGCTACATAGAAAATTGTAACAACGTCATGGAAACGAGTGAAATGAATAAATTTCGGTGTAATTAATATTTCAATGATCTTCATTCTAATTGCAAATAAAATCAATAAGAGTTACGGATTCTAAAAATAGTACCAATCTAGTTTCTGAATCAAGGGCGAAGACATATTATCCTACAATACGCTGGGTCGAGAATTGGTTCTGCATTTTTTTCTTTCTTTTTCGTCATCTTTTCAACTAGCATTTATAATTATCCTGGTCATTGATATCCCACGAAGATCGAGTTTCCTTTCTTTATAGAAATAAAGCAAGCCACACACTAGACTTAGTAATCACTCTACTGTATGAACTCAAGATGTAACCCAACTATTTAAAAATATATATAACGTATTTAGAAGTCGGATCAAGGTTTTCCATCCCATGAAAAATATATCAAAATAGACTCTACATTATAGACATCGGCCCTCCGGTAGATACTAAATAGTGTTAAAGAAGATGTGAATAGCAAATTCAAAATGAGCATAAAAAATGGACATTAAATCAATGTTCCATCAGGTTTATGGATACGGAGAGACATGGAAATGTCTCAAGGACATATGGAAAGACCCCCAATTTCGGGGATGTGAGACAACAAGGTCTCCAACATAGGAGACCTGTCAAAAAATATTACATGCGCAAAAATATAAAAAATAATAGAGATTTTATACTTTGTTAAGTTTGCCGAACGATGATGCGAGTTAAGTTTGTTAATATTTCAGCTGTGTTCATTGTCCATCCATAGAAATAGTGATGTCGAGCAAAAATTTGACCGGTTGCATTATATAAATATGCATGTATTCTGTATGCGACTATACCATTTTAGATCTAAAATTGGACTTTTTATTTTGAGTTTAAAGTAATAGTGTTATTATGGCAGATTATTTTTTTCAATTAGTTAATGAAGATAAGTATTTATTGTACTAGGGTATATAGTCGAGATTAACCTAAGCAGGTTTAGTATTTTACTTTGAAATTAAATTAATTTATAAATTATATGACATCAAATTCTTACCATTGGGAAATTTAAATAAAAGATGAATTATGTTCATAATTTTTGGGAGAACGTAAGATACCCGGGTCTCACATATTTCAAGAAATTCATCCTTGATAATATTATTGACGGAATGATTTTACAATTCAATTTATTACATGGGGTTTTCTTTGGAATAATGCTCAAATTTCAAAATCATCCTAGTGTGAGTTGTTGTACACGATTAATATCAAATATATACGATTAAAAGAAACGCATCATGATACGGTGGACAATTACACAATTTGAAATTCTTTGTTTAAAATGGAATAAGAATTCTATTTCTCGGTATTAAAATGTGTGTGTTTATTAATTAAATTTTTGACAAAAGGACGCATATCTGGGGTTATTTTTTTTAAACAATATTTGTGTCGGTTAGATCTGGCGTTTAATTTTTTAAATAAGGTTTTGTTTTTGTCGGTATACAACGTTCGATTTGGAGTTTTTTGTTGAAGCGTGTTTGCGCCGCGGCCAGTGTTTTTTGTTGTTGCGATGGAGTTTCGTCGGTACCGGCCTCCTAATCCGTTGGAATAGCGATGATTTTGCTGTCGGTATAACGGCATTTCTCCGTCGGTATAGCGACGCTTTTGATATCGTCGGAATAACGACGATTATGGAACGTCGGTATAGCGGCAGTAGGGTCTCATTGGAATAAGCGTTGCTTTTATAACCTCGGAATAGCGACACTCCTTTGCTAACGTCGGAATAACGACGCTCGGTAGGTAACATCGGAAGAGCAACGGCGCTGCAGAAACCGCCGGAAAATGTGTCACTCTTGAGCACTTAAGTGTTGGGTCGACTCTAGGAAAAAACACGTTTTGCTCGCCTCAAAATGTAAGCTCTTGGGATGCCTGTGTGTGCGCGGGGCGGCATTTCAGGTTTGTGTCGGAAATTAGGCCAATGTGCTAGTGTATAACACCAACCCAAACAAAGGTTATAAAATGGAAATTACTATGATGACCCAATCTCCATGGTCCGATTATGGAAATGGGGTCCAATTTTTACCTTTTTTCGACATGCGTAAACTAAAAATGGATAATGCCATTGTGTCCATCTCATTGAGGGCAAATTTGAAATTCATCACGACCTAATATTCGGAAAAAAATGGTCATTTAAAGCTAGCCTATCAAACAATGTCATATCATTTAATCTACCACATGGTGTAGAAATTATCATGACATGTATATCATGGACTACCAATACGATATAACTTGATATGCTAAAGTTAAATACTAAATTGCTTCTACAAATATTTTGTGGAATTAAAAATTAATCACTAATCACATGAAGCAAAGAAGAATCAATCAAGCCACAACACGGATAATTTCCCGGAAAGCTTCTTGCTCAAATCCCCACTATATTCTATTTTATATTCATGTTGGAATAATGAAACAATTACATACAACTCTTCTCACAGAGCCTCATTGTATCAAATAATTGTCTCACATTGTCATAAAAAAGCTGACAATACTTAATAATTTACTACCTCATTGCACCTTTGCTTGCGCAATCCCTAAAGAATAAAGATTTTTCCTTCCTTAGTTGCGCAAGTATCATGGGCAATCGATGGGTGTTTGGTTCATGGGTGCAACCTAATAATCCTAAAAATGATAGTCCAATTCCCTTTCCACCTAGATCAGTTGGGTCTCCACGGATCGACATGCATGCGGGTAATAATAGTAAATCCTGGTTGCATGTGAGATCAGTTGTGAATTAATTAATATTTATTCTGTGTGATCTCTCACTAGTGTATCTAACATTTACAACTAGCACAAATGGGTTAACTACTTGTTGAGTTACGGCAGTTACAACATGCATTAATTAATGCACTGCCCCAACATAAACTGTTACAACTAGAATTACTATTGCTTTTCACCAACTACCTCTAACTCGAAATTCATGAGCTAAATGAGTTTATCACTCTCGGTTAACTATTACGAGTTATTTTGAGACTAGATTACATTTTATTTTCCATCTTAATTAAGGGATAACTAAAATAGACATGGACCAAAATTGCTTTTTGTGGGCCCCACCCTAGTGTAGGTGTTTAATGCACTAGGCACAGGTGCTGAAATTTTCTTGTTGAATCTCAACACATGGCATCCATGTGTTTGCCTGGGTGCGTACGCAATACTTTGCCCATGTAGTGAAATCCACAACTCTGTTGGCTCACTCTGGCCCTGTGGTCCTATAATAACCGCTATGTAGCAGGTGTGACCCGATACACTTGGCTACTTGAGGTGTGCCATAAGAGGGGTATATGAGCATGGGCCCCTAGAAGATCATATCATCTAGTGTAAAAGAATCATGGGGAGTTTATCATCTTTCTCCTCACCAAAATAGGCGGTGATATTCCTCCAAGTTGTGTTGGCATTGATAACTCTCGTTTTCAACCCTTACTAAACTTGCTTTTCAGTATTATGCCTCCTGCCCGTCCCAATAGAACATACACCGGCGCTGGCTAAGTCATCCTGGGTAATATATCTGCAACGGTTGGTCGTTGCATCCAAATCTTCCGAGGTGGGATGCGGGGTGGTGTGCAATTTTAAATGCTAGGGTGAGGTATCCTTGTTGCATCTCCATGTCGTACCAGTGCGTGGATCTGCGAGGTTTCATGTATTATCGACCGGGGTTTCCTTCATCATCTTGGGCATTCAACAGGTCATTCCACATCATCCTATAATTTTGACTGAGAAGTTCTCTTGGTGCTCCACTTAAAATATTTGGGTCATCCAACAGTGGATGCTTGCCATCGATGAACCATGTCTCCAATGCTCACATGCTTGGGTTATGACACTTGGTCACTTGGCATACTAGGTTTGGGTTCCCCCGACCTTTCTAATCTAAACTATGACCCATGGTAAGCTGAAGAAAGGTGAATTACACAAGGCCTTTACGCCTCAGAACAATAATGTTGGTTCTATTGTGTACGTATTCGTTGGTTTAACACCCAAGCCCTATGAATTCTAAGCCTGAATCCTACTCACTCTATATGTATAAACTTGAACTCGATGAATTTTCAAGGGAATCTTTCCTTAACACCTATTGTGTGTGTGTGTGTAGAGGATGGGAAAAATGTATGTTATCCCTCCAAATATTTTAATAGGGCTCGATCCAAACCATTCAAAACATTTATTTATATATGTTAATCATATGATTAATGTCATCCTTCACGATCTTATAAATAAACACTAGCCATATATACACATGGAGTTATGTGAATCATTAAAACACGAAAATAGTTTAACGGAAAGGATCTTACTTGTCCTCCCTGCTTAGATAATTATATTAGATTTGATATCGAATAGACACAAGAAATGACCCATTCATTCAAAAAAATGATAAATATTATAGAGATATACCCATCTCTCAATACACGAGCCATTAGACCAATTTGTAGACTCGGATAATTACATAGATTAGAAATCATTTCAAAGAAAATGTTCATGGAACATACCTTACCAAAGAAAGTGCAATCCTTATTATCGACATATGCTAGTCAATATCACAAAATAAATATACCAACAAGTCTACACAATTAAATTACTAATTTATAGTGATTTTAATCCCTTCATGTGCAAACGGGCTTAATGTTTATTTCAAAATTAGTACATCTCAGAAATAATGGACCATCTCACATGACATTTACAAAATCATTTACATTATTCATGTGTATGCAAGCACAACACTCCACAACATTTAGCATAACATTATTTCCATACGAGATAACGAGGCAATAACAAAATCAAGCACAAAACATAAGAATGAACTTATCTTATATTAGACACGACAAATGATCAGGACCCTAACTCTCCACCAAACTATAGATAAAGATACAATATGATTACTTGTAGTTGTCACTCCTGAGCTAGATTCCAATTCTTGAGTTGGGTACTTTTAGAGAATTTAAACCAACATAACAATTGAAACATGATACCACATGGCCACACGGCCTTCACGCACACCATCGACACGAAGTTATTATTCAAATTTTCCAAGCATAATCACATCCATGTCGGGATACCACGGTCTGAGATAGTTTTTAGCTCTCATTCGGAGAAGGGAGTTCACATTAAGGAATATTCATAAGTGGATAAGCTACTATAAGTGCATATAAGACATTTTAACGGATAATTCATTAGCAAGAGCATGCACTAATGTTTTCAACACTTAGTGGACATAAAATCCCTAAGTACTTGGGTGCTTATTTCCTAGCCAATGGTTCATCAATCCACAAGCGGCAAGTGGATTACTCGGCCTTACAAGGAAAGCCTACTACCTCCTATAATGTTTTTAACTTGACCTCTTTGAAGGTTCCTTAGTTGGTTCAATTTATCCAAAGCTCGATCATTGTGTTTTGATCCTTGCTTTAATATCTTCCTTTCGTATGCATGAGAGTGATTATACGCTCGATCATGAAATTTGAATTCTTGTTACTTATTCCTCTCATACAAGTTTGCTTGTGCCTCTGTTAAACCAACCATCAATCTCTTTCCAATGCTCTACAAAATCAAAACTACCTTGGATAGCGTAGCCCATTCCGGAGTCCTTAATGTTTTCCCTATTTTCTTGTTGTAGCGGCAGGGATTTTGGTATACCTGTATTTTCAGTTAAAATTAATGCAATCCAACTCATTTAAAACTTATAAAGTAACCCATGGATGATTCATTTAATTATCCAATTCATCAAACAGCTCCCTCCCTAGCGCAATATGGAATTCTCATGTCTTATCTTGGCCTTTAATTTTAAAAATAATTTGTACAAAATGAAAAATATTGACAAAGGGGATGTCACAATTGACCCCACCTTGGGGGGAACACCATTCTTGGTGTTCAATAACCATCTACATCAAAAACATGCATGGAGATTTAGATCCATAACTTTGTAACAATTACATTATATTTACATTTGCCTTAATGAATAAAAAAGGATGTACAGCATAGCATCTATGTTTAAAATGGAAACAAGAAAGATTTAAAATGCCATCAAAGGGATTCTAATTTATTTTCCCTTAATTAAATTAGAAGGGAAGTGCAATTCCACATCACATGACAAATTGAACGAGTTAGCGAGGTTGGAAGAATTGGTTAGCTCATGTTTGATTAGAGTTGTGGAGTGGCTTGGAGGCATGTAGAGTTTTCTCTGAGTTTTTAGGAGGTCCCGATTACAATTTATTCGAGTTGTAATTCTTTAACTTAATTTTGAGTTAAAATCAGTTTAACTAGTTCTAATTGATGGAGGAGCTAATGAGAGGTCCGATGAATTAAATTTAATTTAATTCACATGCGATCATTCGAATGGCGATAATTCACTATAAATAGGCTGTTTCATGTCATTTTTGAGAAGACCCAATTGAGATTGGAGTTAAAGGGAAGTATACTATCAGTTGTATAATTAGAAAATTGTATAGTTCATGCATATGAGGTCAAAAAATGCCTTATATGTATTTCACAATCATTAATTGGGTGCAATTAATAGGGTCTTAATTTACCTAGGGATTGTGCAAAAGCGAGCGAGTATCTAAAGGCAAGAAATTGGTTGAGTATTGGACCAAAATTTCTTGGATTAGAGTGAAATTGATCAAAGATAACGTAGAGAGCTCTCAAACTGAGTGAAGCATTTATGATATGGTTTCATATTATTGAATTATGCAATATACAATTAGTGGGGTTTTAGGTAAGGCATTCCCCAAATAAATATTTGTGTTGTGTGATTGAATTTTTTGTCTTTTTTTGTTCATGTGATTTTGTGATTGTAATTTGTTTATGCAATGTAGAATAGATTCAAGTATTTTTTTTAGCATATTACATGACCATTTGAATCTATGTGGATTTTCTGTATGTTATCCTCGTGGGAATCACTATAGAGGAGAAGAATACAAGTTTATTTTGAACGGGTGAATCGGAATTTGCGAGTTATTCTTGAGCCAACAACCACAATCATGATGTCTTTCTTTGAATTGAGACTTGAATATGCCCTCGAGGGTAGTTAGAATTACATATCTTGGAAGGACAATATGGAAGAAATGTTGGAGGAAAATGGGCTAAAAGGAGTTCATAGAAAATATTCCCGGAGGACGCAGCAACCAGATGCTCAAAATCTTGATGTGGAAGAATAATGTGGCAAAGGCGAGAAAGATTATGTTAGAAGGAGTTCGAATGGCTATTATCTCAAATATCCATGGAAAGGAAACTCCATATGCTATGTGGAAGGCCTTAAAAAATTGTTTAGAATATGGGTGACCATAGGAAGCGGGCGAAGAACAATGGGAAGAATTAAGATGGAGGGAGGGGCCACCTTCAAAATAATTGATGGGTTCACTTATTGAGATGAGCTTGGAAGTGTTGGTGTTACCATTCTCGAGGATGATTTGGTGAGCAAAACTTCTAGGCCTTCCTAGAGTTGGCACAATGCCGGATTCGGTAAATGGGAGGGACAAGCTACCGAGTGGGAAGGCGATTGTGGTGGGCTTGGTGCAGAAGAATTCAACGAACACAAGAGATAGGACATCTTCTAAAGAAAAAGAAGCATATTTTTCATTAGATGGAGAATGGGAAATAAATCAGAAGAAGTCCCAAGGTAAGAGCGAGAAAGAAAGACTGTCCAACGTCGAGTGTTTTCCACTGACATCTGATTTTGGGCAGCATGCCACGAAATGTCCACAATAGGAAAGAAAGAAGGATCATGCGTGTGCAGAACGGGGAAAGGCTATGGGTCCACGGTTGGAGCTTGATTTCACTCTCCACGCATGCATGGCCAATCTTTGTAATGGGATGCATGTGGCATCTCGAAAACGATGCCTTGTTCCATATGACGAGAATAGAGATCTCTTCGGTGACTTGGAGAGGAGAAATACCTCAAAGAAAAACATAGAGTATGGATATGATGGGAGGTATAGGGAAACTAGTGTTGGTAAAATTACTTTTCGGAGGAGTTTGGCTCCCCTGTCATAGTTACGGATGTATTGTTTGTCCCGAGGACTAAAGAAGAAACTTGTTTCCATAGGGGTGTTGGAAAACCATGGCTATGATGCGATATTTAGCAAAGGAATGGTTTTCCTTAGACACATGCTGTGGATAGATGAAATAGATCAGTGTGTGAGTCAAAGAGCGCTATGCTCTCGAGGGTCGAAAGGCGTGTGCAAAATCCTTGAGGAGTAAGGGAAAGGTTAGCCACTTGGTGGTTGGTGGGAGCATGAATTACCTCTCAACATGAAACCTTAGAAGAAGCCTCGGCGAAGGATTGTGGAGAAACCCTGCAAATTGGGGGAGCGAGAGAGGAGATCATGTGGAGGCATCCACTCAAGAAGAGACCTCTAGTGAGAGGCTCTCAAGCCAAGTGGGAAGAGGAGCACATGCATCCATACCTACAAGTGAGAGGTGGGGCGTTGTGAATTAATATTCCTAAGAGTGTAGGAATTTGGGCAGAGGTCCTATTGAGATGTTTTGTCTCATGGATCATTACCTTACTATAGGGGCCAGTATACACAATAATAGGATATTTCGATGGCGGTTAGTCTTATCGGATGTTAAGTGACAAATGTAGGGTGTGAGTCATATACTAGGAATCACATAGCATAGTTGACGGTGAAAATGGCACAATGTAAGTCAACAACAACACATCGTTTTCGGTTAATGACGCGGTAGCTAATGTGATCGAGAGACTTAGGTAACATATGCATCATGCGTTTAGTTTGGATGTTTTTGACTTAAAATTTGAAGTAGCAACAACACTAGAGAGAAGTGTTTCACCGCGAAACATTCCAAGGGTACAGTTGGGGATAGAGAGTTGAATTCGTTTCTTGTTGAGAGGGAGTGTTAGAAAAGTACAAGAAATATTGAAAATGGAATCAAAAGAGCTTATAATTTTATTTTCCCTTAATTAAATTAGAAGGAAATTTAATTCCACATCACATGACAACTTGTATGATTTAGCTGAGTTAGGAAGACTTAGATAGCTGAAATTCAATTTGAGTGTGTGTTGGAGGCATGTAGATTTATCTCTAAGTTTTGAAGTTAGTTATGGTTGCTGAGTTGTAATTATTTAACTTAATTATTTGAGTTAAAAATCGGTTTAACTAGTTCTAGCCATTAGGAGGAGCTAGTGTGAGGTCTAGTGAATTAAATTGGATTTAATTACTTGCAATGATCACTCGGTTAACATATAATGCGCAGTATAAATAGTTGTTGCATATTGGATTACGAGGAAGACATGGTTGATATTAGAGTTAAAGGTATACCATCAATTGTATAATTAGAAAATTGTACAAGTCATGCATGAGGTCAATAGAAGGCCTTAGATGTATTTCGAAGTCATTAATTATGAATTTCCTAATTAATAGGGGCTCAATTTCCACAGGGATTGCGCGAAGCAAAGTGAGCATCTGAAAGGCAAAAAAAATTGGTTAAGTATTGGACCAAAATTGCTTGGATTACGGTGAGACGATCGAGGAGATAGTGCGAGAGAGCTCTCAAGCCCTAGAGAAGCATTGTATTGTTTCATATTCTTGACTTATGAAATATACAAATAGTAGGGTTTTATCTGAGATTTCCCCGGATACATCACTCTTTGTGTTGTGCGATTGAAATTATTTCTCTTTCTTGTTCATGTGATTTTGCGATCGTAAATGGTTTCCACAATTTCACAATAGATTCAAGTATTTTGTTTTATCATATTACAAGATTAATTGAATCTATGTGGATTTTCTACAATCTTGTCGACGTTTCCCATTGATTCCTCGGGCACAAAGATCCTCCACTATACTTTGAATTGCAATATTGCTTGATTTCGAAGCATGAGTTACCTACGATCTAGGATGCATAGAGTTTTGGTTGGAACTCTCCCTCTAGTTTTTACCTATAACACAAACCAGTAAAATTACATGATTATCATCTTGCACATATCTTTTAAGAATGAAACATGGAAAAAAATATTCACTCCTAATTAATGGAGGAAAAGCTAGCCTATATGCTAGTAGACCTATTCTTTTGATCACGCCAAATGGCCCAAGAAAACCTTAGTACCAACTTGGTACAGGGCCAAACTTTAAGGCTCTTCTTAGGTCTAACAAACACAAGAAAACGTTTCTACTACTTGGAATTCTTTGTGCCCTCTATGTTGGTCTGTGATTTTCTACATTCTTGTGTCCTTTCTAATTTCTTACGACAATTTTACATTTCGTGCTCCTTGTATTTAAACATATCGAGCCCAATAAGGACCCTATTCATTGGATCGCTCCGGTTGATAGGAATGTTATAACTCATCCCATAAAGCTATTCAACGGGCTCATTCCTAGTGATTCTTGATACCGGGTTATTATGAAAATTGCATAAGTGGAAGGTAATATTTCCCTTCTTGGGTTGGTGCATTACATACATTCTTAGCAAGTCTTCCATTTTTTTTTGCTTCTCTCTTGTTTTCCCATCGACACAAAGATGGTATGTTGTGCTAAATGTTAGCTCTATTCCCAGGCCCGCAAATAATTCTCTCCAAATTTTGAAGTGAATTTGGCATCTCTATGCGAGATAGTTTTCTTGGGGAAATCATGTAGTCTCACAACCTCCTTTATGAAAACTTGAGCCACCTCACTTGTTGAATTGGTAGATTTAATACACACAAAGTGAGCTACCTTGCTTAACTTGTCGACCACTACCATGATTGCATCATGTTGTTTTTATGTTATTGGCATACTTGCAATGCAGTCCATCAAAATCACTTCCCATTTTCCATTACGGGATGGAAATAAGTTGTAATAAGCTAGATGAGTGTTTACACTCAACATTTACTTCAAAACCTCTATGCTTGGAGATGAAATCTGCTACCTCCCTTTTAAATTGGTAGAAATAAAATTTCTTGATGGTGTCAATTTCTTTTGGTAACTGAGTGTTGAGTACAACTTGGAATGAAACTCCTTTAATATTATTCAAGTCCTTGCTATTTGGGATATAAATGTTTTTTGAATTTAATAAATCCTTTTCTATAAGGCAATAGTTCTTACCGTCATTGGCTTAAGATCCTCACGTAGCTTTTCTTTTAATTGTTGATAATTTTCATATTATTGCCCAACATTTGTAATATTTTATTCAGATAAGTCTAGAGGATCTTATGGCTACTATTGGCTTAATTGCACCTTGCACCCTCCTTCTTAGTGCATCAACTACTCTGTTCTCATACCCTTAATGTATTTGATCTCAGAAGTCAAACTGGATTGAGCATAGCCAACCATCTAGATTGCCATACATTTAACTTGGATTGTTTTAATAAATACTTCATCCCTCCATGATTAGATGTTAGTGGTGCACAAGCCAAGAAGGTAGTGTCTCCACATTTTTTAGGGCATGTATGATGGCATCCAATTCCATATCATGAGTTACATAATTATTCTCATGATCATTTTAGCTTTGTGATTCACCAACAATACTTGGCAGCTACTGCAAGCATATCTACATATAATGAAATCCTTTTCATGATATGCTATTCTTAATCTTGGTGCGTTAGTTAAAAAGCTGCTTAAGTTGATGGAAGCTTGCAACAAAATCAATTGTCAATTCAATTCTCTTTCTTTTCTATACAAGGTATTAATTGGACAACCAATATTAGAGAAATTATTAATAACTCTCCTATGTGAACTAAATCCCATGAAAAACCTAAATTCAACCAAATTTCTAGGTGTTGGCCATTCCATGATAGTATTGGCATTTTGGACCCATTTCTACTCCCTCTCTTGAGACAATGTGTCCCAAGTAATGAATATGTCACTAAAGAAATTGCACTTACTAAGATTTGCTTAAAGCTTATCTCTCTTAGTAATTTTAATCTTGCGGTTAGATGTTCTTCATGCTCCTCAATCTTTGAATAAACGAAATTTCATCGATGACCTTATGAAAAAAAAATGATCCAAATGAGGGTGAAAAACATTGTTCATGAGGCACATAAATGTTGCGAGGGCACATTGGTAAGCTCAAAGGGCACTACCACAAATTTATAATGCTCATACTTCATTCTCAAAGTTGTTTTATGGATTTCCTCATCCTTTATATGAGCCTATTGATATTATACGATCTTATATTAATCTTGGAGAATATTTTTTCTCCTCTTAACTAATTGACAAGGTCATCAATCTATGGAAATAGATACATGTTATTTATAGTCCCCTTGTTTAATTACCTATAATCAATGCACAACTTTGAGCATGCCATCATTTGTTTACGAACATAATGGTGCTCTATGGTACACTTGGGTTGATGTATCCTTGTCCAACATAAACTCGAGTTTTAGCTTCAATTAAACTAATTGAGAAGAGATAATTCTATATGGAGCTTTGGATGTTGGAGATTCCCCTAGCACCCAATTTGATAGAAAAGTCAACTTCTCGATGAGGAGAGAAAATTAGAAATTTCTTCGATACATCTAAAAGCTGTTGTAAAATGGGTTATTTCCTTATGATATCATTGTCATCATTCTTAGTGTTAACGATTAACTTCGAGTTCTGCTAGATATTTCCCACAACAAATAAAAGGCATCCTTTCTTGTGACTTGTTTGGCTTGCATAGCTGAAATTAATCTTAGCGAAGTGGTTTCTTGCTTTCCGGCTTCCTCCCGAGCATTTGATGGTCTTCTCCAGACTAGCCGACCTTGGATTAGTTTTCATATAAGAAAGTCCATGCATCAATACACTATATGCTCCCCCCTTTGGTAGTACGTTGAGGTTTGAAAATGTCGACATCCCATTTAATTTGATTGGGCAATACTTCACCCAATATTCAACCCTTCTTTTTCATCCTCGTGGACAATTGAACTATCGAAGACTCGTCGTCTTCTTCCTTCTTTAATCCACATTTTATCGGCAACAACATGAATAATGTAGCTAAAATTTGAACGAGGGTAAATCAAAATCGAAATTCTTTGCTCACAAAGCATACCCCCATCTCATAATCAATTCCTGATGAGTTATCTTGGTTATCATCCACTGCCACCAGTACAGAGCCTTTCCTTTGACTGTGTCAGCAAACCCTTTATATCTCTTGTGCATTGTATAGTCTTGGTCCAACATGCTTGTCTTTGTGGAAATATTTCCCATAGGTGCTTTTCTCCACAATTCCAACACTTATATGGAACGTTCCCACTGTTTGAGACCATCTTGAGTATAATGGACTTTGTTAGCGATTACGGAATTTTACTTGCTTTCTTGATCAACGGGGAATTTTACTTTTCACTTGGTTTCCTTTCACTTTTCCCTTTTAACTTGGAATTTTCCTTGGATTTCGAATCAATTTTATATTAAAACTTGTCCTATATTGCTCGTAGAAATGATTTGGTATTTGGGTTTTCATTTTCTAATGTCTTGGTTCATCAAATTTGATTCTATCCTTGAAATATTGTGGAAGTCCATTGACATACCTCTGAATCTTTGGTTTCTTCTCCTTAAGGTAGGGAATAAGCCTTAAAAAATATAGAATTTGGTGGTGTACTCATAAGCGTCATTTGTCCCAATATGAGCTCATATAATTCCTTCGCCTTGCTACTCTAGTATCTTTTAGATAGATGTTTTCTATGAAATACTCCTCAAAATCCCCTCTAAGAAAATTAATCTTCCCTTCTTCCCTTTAAATTTTTAAATCCTTGAACCATCTACAAGCCTTACCTCTTAGGATGAAAGTACTACCCACTTGCCTTGGTGTTTTGACTAATCATGGATTGAGAATAACTTCTTCATTCCCAAAAACCAGAAGCCGACATCCTCGATTTTCTCATTTCAACATGTCAAAAGTGGGGAGGCTTGGCCTTTTTTAAACTCTTATAATATATGCTCTCTTTCCCTTCTCCTCTCATGATGATTATGTGGCCTTTTATGGTGTCCTCATACCTTTGCTCATGGGTCTTGATTTCCTTCTTGGAGTGCTCAACAATTCCTCCTTTCCACAGTGTCTTCCTTTGGAAAACCAATGTATTTTTCTAGATATTCTCTCATTTTCCCACCTGGTTCTTTCTTCCTTCCCTAATGGGCTTCATGTCTCCATAGTTTGATCCCCAACTCATGCTTCCTTTGTCTTTGCAATATGGCCCATTGAGCTGGAGAGGTGACTTTTTCTTTGATTGTGCTCTAAAAAAATCTCATTGTCATATTTCACTCCTTATTTATGCTCTCGGGATTCTACGACATGTCCATCAAATGGAAGTCGCACTATTTTTTTCAGCGATATTTCTTGTTCATGTCCATGATGTGATTGTTTGGAGGTATACTAAACCATTTTACTATTCTTTCCTTGCTCTATTGTTTCTAAGCATTACCTTTATTATTTCACATGGTCCTTAAACTTCATCTCTTTGAGCCTTATTGTATTTTATGTGTTATCATATACACACAAAACTATTATATTTCAACAAATTAACAATAATCACCATCATCTTGGTTTGCTTATGGAAATTCTTTTGCAAATCTGGTTACTGCAACATGACCTCAATTAGGGTATTAACATTAGTAAATCACGTAAATCATCAATACTATGCCACATGAAATTATCACAATAATATATACCAAAGTATCACACATAATAAATGTCACAACCGGTGATAGTTATAATTCTCTACATGAAGCTTTAAGGCCTCACGGATCTCCCAAAGTCCGGTGTTAAACCTCATTATTAATTATGTGATGATGCCCTTCCAATGCGAGTGTTTAACCTAGAAGCTATGATACCACTCTGTAGCATACCCCACTAAACCCAACTCAAAACAAATGTTAGAAAGGGTACTTGCTATGATGACCCAATCTCGAGGTCTAGTTATGAAATGGGGCCCAAATTTTTTCGATTTTTTTTTTTGACTTACTTAAAAATTAAAATGGACAATTGTTGCTCCTCGTCGAGTTGATTCCAAAAATATGAAAATTGTCTCGATTAGGCAACCCGAACCAAAATATATGTCGTTAAATATATATTATCAAAAAATGGCACATCATTTAATTTTCACATGGCGCCATTGTAATATCAAATCATTTCCATGTCACTACCCATAACTGATGCAATCCAATAAGTTGTCCTTTGCTCATACTAGTCATGTAATAACCCGCTACCATAAACGGTGTGAACCAATATATAACACGGTGTTCCATAAGAGGTATATGGGTGCAGGCCCCTTGAAGACCATACGATACGCAGATTGCGAAAAGAAAGATCCCAGAGGGGTTATATCTTGCTCCCCTTTGAAATAGTCGGGGGGCATTCCTTTGGGCTGCATTGGCATTCCCAACTCTGTGTTAGGCTCAACCACTTACCAAACATAAGCACCAACATTTATGCTAGTGACACATGTACCCACAAAATGGGCCCTAACATGCCAAGTCATCTCGAGTAATAGGCTCTGACAGTTCTATCGGGCCACACGTCCAAATATTAAAAGAATTCGAGGATATGGGGTGAAATCATCTCATCGCATCCTCCATGTCCTTCTCCACATACCATGGATTCCACTTTCGGGGTTTCACTTATTATTTGGAGACGGGGTTGTCTTCATCGTCTTTGAAATTCAACAAGCCCCATTCAAATCGTCGAGAAGTTTGAGCACGGGAATTTCCATTGGTTCTCCACTTAAAACCTCTGGGGTCATCCAGTGACCATGGATGCTCATCCATAAGCAGCATAGATACTCCATTCCCATGCGTTTGGCACTCGGTGGTTTGACCTACGAGGTTTATGTTCCCTAGCATTTAGATCTGCGAATTGTCGGCCTCGACTTGGTAGTGAGCACAGGATTTTCACCCTCATTTCAAGTCAAATTGGTTATATTATATGTAAGCTATTGCGGTTTAACACACAGGCCCTATGATTACTAAGGCTTTAGTTTCTCGCTTTCTATGAATAAACGGGCACTGTGGTTTTTGACGAGACTCCTCCTTTAGCACCTATTGTGTGCATATGCCATATATATATAAAAACTAGGAAAAATGCATGTTATCCCTCTAAATATTTAATGAGACTTAAACAGCCATTAAACATAAATATATATTATATTAATAATATGATTAATGTTATCCATCTATAAAAGATTATAAATAAACATCGACGAATATACATACCCGGTGTAGCAGATCATTAAAACACAAAGAGCGAGTTTAAAAACAAGGATTTTACACCTATCCTCCATCCTTGAGTTTAATTAGATTTGATTTAGGCTTAGAATGGACATAGAAATTGATCCATTCACTTTAATATGATCAATATTTTATATATCTACCCCTCTCTCCAATACCTGAGACCATTTCATCCAATTTGCGGAAACTTGGATAATTATAGGAATTAAATCATTCCAAATAAAATGTTCATGGAAAAATTTTGCACAGAAAATAACTTATTATCAACTTGTACTTGATAAATATCACAAAATACCAAATATACCAAGAGGTCTACACAGTTAAATTTCTCATTTATGAAGATGTCAATCCTTTCATGCGTTGGCGACATTCTGCTTTCGGGATTAGTACATCCACGAAATGGACCATATCATAAGACATTTACACAATCATTTAAATTCTTCATGTATAGAAGAACATCACTTCATGGCATTTATCATAACATTGTTTCCATGTAGATGACGGAGACATAGTAACAAGCTCAAGCACAAAACACAGAAGGAACTTATCTTATATGGACACGACATACGAGGGTGAGACTCTAACTCTTCACCCAGCAAGAGAAAAATAACAACAATTACTTGTAGTTATGCCCGAGCTAGGTTCTAGAGAATTGCGGTGGAGTTCTTTTGAGGAATTTCAACCAACATAACAACTAAAACTGAATACCATGACCACATTTCATTCATCTACTAGCTACACACCATGTCATTCAATATTTGACATAATCACATCCTTTCTTAGATACCACAATGCAGAGAGTTTTTAGCTCGCATTCAAGATAAGGGAGTCCACATTAAAGAATATTCATCAATATATAAGTTACTAGGGAGCACAGCCATTTTAACCGGATAATTCATCAATGAGAGTGTGCACCAATTATATCAACGCTTTATTGGTTCATCATCTCCCAATGCCAGGTGCTTCTCTCTAGCCATTGGTTCATCAATCCATAAGCTTCAGTTGTTCTTCAACTTGTTATTCAAGCAAATTACCTTCACAATGTTTTTCACCCAAAAGCCTCTCTTTTAAGTTCCTTAGTTGGTTCACTTTCTCTAGAGCTCGATCCTTTGCGTGTTTTAATCATTACTCTTGCTCTCTTACGCTATGTATGCGTGAGAGTTAATTCTCTGCATCTCCACTACGCGGATATCGAATTCTTCTTAGCTCTCCATCTCCAAGACTTTTTATTTTCATGCCTCCCCGAGAGAACAACCATAACGAGTCTCTTCCAATGCTCCATACGTCATGCCTTGTCTGATACGGCCCATTCTTGTCCCTTGATGTTTTTTCCTATTTTATTGCTGTTGGGAGTTAAAGAATATTTGAACCTTGTTACCCACCCTGTGGGTATTATCCCTATGAGATTTTTCTCTATATGGTCCTTAAACAACAGCCAAAAACCCTTTCATCCACCAAAATAGCTCGATGTGCCATTATCCTAAGCCACACCAGAACTGTGTAGCCTTATAGCATCATGATCATGATCGTATGTTTGAAGGTGGACCTTCTGTATGAAGGTATGTATTTTTCATTGTGTAGTTGGATATTTTTGTTTAATTATCATGAAAACTCTTGGGCATGGATTAATGGAGGGATTTGGCGAGAAAGAGTGGGCTTGAGTTCGTACTCTTGTTCCTCTATCAATTTGATGGTAAACCTTGTATCCTAGTCAGTGGAATCTCCTTTAATGAATTACTAGCTTTAGGGGTGGCACTAGGAAACCCCAATATTGGTTGCATGGTCCCAATTTTTGACACCATATACATCACTTCCTCCTCTCATTGTAATCCCATTCACTATGTTTTCCATATGAGTCCACATTTTTCTATTGGGTCCACGAGGTTTTCCTCCCCCCCTCCCCTTGTCCCCACACCTTGGGTTGAGCTTGGTACGATAACATAGAGGGTTGAAGCATTAAAATAAAATAAAAATAATAATTTATCCACTCTCAACGAAAAATGTCACAGTAAATTGAAAAATATTGTGACGAAATACATATTTAGCATGTGGGAAAAAGCCAACCATGAACTCTACCCATTTCATCATAGCCCCATCACACACAGTTCCTGGAGCCCACCTCACATTGGCCCCTTACATCATTTAGGAACCCATTATTGTCCCAACCTCTGGTGGGAAATGAAATGCCCCACCTAAGGGTGGTATTCATTGCCCCATCACCACATCATGCTCTGTTCCCATGGAGCCCCCGATCGATTACAAAGAAAAATATACAAAAGGAAAAATGCATATGAGGAAGGGTGGAAAAACAATAGCTAGGTAACTAATGTACCACAATTTCTCCTCTAAACTCATATGCAAGTGTGGGATTCCCTTATCTTATCTTCCCTTGTACTATGGCATATGACTTGGAGCTTTCCCTTGATGCCCCATCTCCATTCCATAATTATTTCACATACCACCTTCCATTTGATGTATGTACAATGGAAATGTCATCCCCTTGGGGTTGAAACCACCTAATAGTGTCTGTAGGTTAAACTTATTCTTGAACTTGGAGGCACTTGTACATTACGAAGCCCATTATGGAAGGACGTTCTTATGCTTACATAGGTGTCCACTTGATATCATGGTTTGTAAGCTCATTTAATCAATTTCACTAATGATTGGTTGTATTAGAAGGTGAGGATACACGGTGGATCTTATACGGGGTTGTAGGTGGTCTTCATTTGGGATTTGGTCTCCCTATACGAGGTCCAAGCCCTTGAGAGGGTCATATTGACACTTGTAGGGTGAGCGTTGAAAGTCACATGCCTCCACCATAGCGAGGAGAATATTTCCACTTCATGGGAGCCTTCAACATCTTCCATTTCTTGCTCATATTGTTCCATTTGTTTGATGATGATGATGCATTTGGAACACCTTGCCTATTTGGCTACACTCTTGCCTACACATGGCGACTAATCTAGAGGTCTAGATGAGCATGTGTCTTAACATGAGAGCTAATGGAAGGCTTACATCATTCCTCCCATCGAGTGAAATTCCATAAAGAACGTAAGGAGCTTTCAGTTGAGGTGATAGTAGGCTATTCTCTATAGGGTCCCTCCTAGGATCCTTTCTATTTTAGGTGTTAACATTTTTGGCACTGGCCGTTGTCGGGAAGGTAGGTCAACCTCTCTAGTGAATCATTGAGGAATTGATTAATTAACAATAATAGAATCATTCTTATGGAAACTTTGCAAAACCCTTCTTATAATGGAGGCACTAAAATCTTGGCTTACCATTGAAGAGGTGGCAGGTCACCTCATACTCCTTTATTTGTGAGGGCACTCAATCGAAAGAGTTATAAGCATGGATTTTCGATCCCTTAAAATTTTCCAATATTATTGGTGCCATTCTTCTCCCTCTTCAGAAGGCCTATGTAGACCAATATTTACTGGAGAATAAGATCCTAAGAGAACCTCATAAAGTTTGAGTATTGATTGTAAGTCAATATTATAGTGAAGAAACCAACATGATATCTTTTTCCATGGCACTTCAAGGTAATTCCCGCATGTGGTATCAATCCTTAATCCCATCCTCTACTTCCTCCTGGGATGGATTTTTTTCTAAAGAATTCAAAGAACACGAGTTTCATGAGAGAGATGTGGTTGAGTTTTACAAGGGTTTCCTCTCGATTAAAAGGGATGAGGATTAATCCATTGTTGAGTTCAATGAAGATTCAACATTATGATCTAGTTGATTCCATAGGAACTAAGACCCCGAAGGAAGTGGTCTGGATGCTTGTTTAAATGCCCTTCTTTTGGAAATTAGGTTTTATGTTAGAAATAAGAAGCCATGAAGGATGCTTGTTAACATGGTACAAATCAATGATCATGCTGTCCATAGGGCGACGACTCATCACTTTATGAAGATAAAAACATTTCCCAAAACTAAGAAGGAAAAAGAAAAGTATAAGAAATACCTCTGATCTTTCTACCTTAGACCTTCCTCTTAAGATAGATTTGAATATGCATGAACCTTTCTATATAGCTCTAAGTATCAATGGTCACATCTTAAGAAATTGCACCTTGAATTTTGGAAGCTCTACCCATATCACGCCCCTAAGTATCATGAAAAGGCTTGGACTTAAATTTTCCAGTACATACAATCAGTTGATATTAAATATAAAATAGGGTCAAAGATACAAGGAATAATGGAAGTAAGGGTTTTCTTCCATGAGTATCTTTAGAAGGAATTCACCATGATCATAATTGTAGTAGAAATTAATCCAACACATGGGATTGTTTAGCCAAGCAACTCATAGAGGGATATGAGAATGTTCGTCGATGAAGATAAGTCTAGTGTATACCTCCCTATGAGTGGTATTACCCTTTGTTCCTATGCATGAATTTTTGGCTCTCATGATTACTGTTTAGGAGATCTGATGAAGACTTGAATGGAGAAAGTCGACGAGCGTGGGGAATGGAGGATTTTTTTAAAAATGTATAATTCTGGCTCCACCTCCTCGGGGGATTTGGATATTGTATTTTGATGGGGCTCACTCTAAGTGACGGGGATCTAAGGTGGGTATTATCCTTATCTCTCCATTCGAAGTATATTTAATTTTTCCCTTGAGACTCCAATTCACTTGCACCAACAATGTGGTTGAATATGAAGCCTGACGTGTAGGACTTGAAGTTGCACAACTAAGAAGAATTCAAGAACTATTGATAATAGGGGAATCTAACCTCGTTGTTTAAAAAATAAGAGGAAATTTTAATACCAAGCATGAGAGATTGAAACACTGTAGGAAAGGATCATCCATATGATCAAATATTTTAAAGAGGTATCATCGAGCTCTTGAACAAACCTTCAACTACATGGCCAATGCCTTGGCTACTAATGACATCCAATTCCTCAATCATTGATAATAATATTTCCAAGATATGTGGATATGTGTGGTTGACACCATTTATCAGCCTTACATTCCTAATTATAAGTCCTATTGGCACTTGCGTTTGAAAATTATAGATAGATAAATAACTTCCTCCAAAATAATGAAGAACCACCCAAAAGGAGGATCTGAAAGCTAAGTAAGAACAACATTTAGATAGGGATGATCATAACATAACGAAGCATGATAGTCTCTATTGACTTTACATAGTCAACCTCAACCTTGTATGCGAGAAAGGGATGAACTCCAAAAATTGTTAAGGGAATTCAAGGATGTGTTCGCTTGACATGAAAGCCTTAAAGCATATATTACCTAAAATCATACAACACATCATTGCTGAAAGGAGGAGGCTAAACATAAGAAAAGTTGAGATGAGTAAATCCTAGGCTCTATCCCTTAGTTAAGAAGAACTCCAAAAGATGGTTGATCTTGGGATTATTGCTCCCATCTAACATTCATCATGGATCTCAAAAACTATGATCATCCATACAAAGACTTACAAAGAATTAGAAGGATGTGTATTTAATTTAGGGATGTAAACCAACTATGAATAAAATATAATTACCCGTTACCAAATATGGAGAAATTTTTGTCTAGAGAATGATAAGATCACAAATGATGTCATTTCTTGATGGCTTTTACGGGTAGTGTCCGTTAGACACAAATAAGGAAGATCATTTAAAAACTGCCTTTACCACACCATGGGGCTATAATAGCAACAGTTCCCTTGAGGATTATTAATTTTTAGGTCCAATTTCTAAATGACATGGATATCAACATAAAATTTCATAGGAAAAATCATGGAAATACCAAGATGAGTTTCATTGTGGCTTCCAAATAAAGAAAAGACCACTACACATTTGAGGAAAGTATTAAGAAATCTGCAAAACACAACATATCCTTCAATCCTAAAAAATCTATATTTGGGTTCGATAAGGTGGTGCTAGTCCATGTAGTGTAAAGAAAATATTAGCGATGACCCTAAAAGGATCCAAGTAATCAATAATATACCTTTCCCCAGGACAAAGGCTCATAAGATGGATATGGAAAAATCCAGAATTTGGTGAGGGTTCCATGCAAATTTTGCAAAATGATAAGAGCCATAATAACCTCCAAAAGTGAATTCCTTACATATGGGATAATACAATGGTTATTTCTTTTGAAAATTAAAAGTAATTAGCACGCTCTACATTCCTACTTGAACATTAAATTATACAGGGATTTCATTATTGTTTATTTGGCTCTAAAGACAACGTAAACAATTGTACTCATGCAAAAGGATGATGAGGGAAGAGAGGTTGATATCCTTCATGAGTAAGCCACTTAGATATATTGAGACAAGGTACAATCCTTGAAAATCAAGCTTATGCCCTTGTTAAATCTCTCAAGTATTTTAGAAAGTGTATGGAAGCAACAAGATATGTATATGTTATGCCCTACGAAGTGAGAGATATGTTATCACAAGATGATTGACTTGGATCTAGGGGAAAATGGATATCTGCCCAAAATTATCAAGGTCAAGGCTTGTCTAAAATGTGACTAAAAGTAATGACGAATCCATTCGAAGGAGAAAAGAGGAGCGGTACAGGTACCTCTATTGAACTTGAAAGAAGGATGATTGGTATCCAGATATGTCTACTACTTGTAAATTTTGGCTCCTCCTCACCTTTTTGATCATAAAAGAAGTCACAAAGTTAAAGGCAACTAGAGTTCTTTTTGACCCAAGATTGCCTTTGGTTGAATTGTTCCCATTGAGTGATCCTTCGATGTGTTAGTAAAGAAGAGTCTAATAAGCTAATGAAATAATTCACATAGGATTTTTGGAGGAAGTGCTTCTAAAACTACTTGCTCACCAAAATCCATAAGGTCGGTGTGTTGGCAAACCATATTCGTTGATACATTGGAAATTTATAAAATGATGCCAACCATATTGTGGTTATTTTTTGTAAAATAATAACTCACTGTATGTTAGGTCTATATTACTAGTGTATCCTTGACCATTATTTTTAATGTAGCTTCTTATTGTTATTTTTTTGCCATGTAGTCCCCATATTGTTATTATTGTTCCCCATGAAGCCACTATTGTTATTATTTTTCCCTTGTTATTTTTTTTTTTGTGTGTTGCTAAATTACGCTATTTCTATTATGAACATAAAGTTACACCAAAGCGCACGGCTCGGCGCGTGTGCGGGCCGGGCTTGGTACTCTTTGTCGGACTAGATATTGAAGCGCATTAACGGGAAACCGATTCGTTCATAAGTAGATACACTTCCAATAATTGGGAAACGGCGGAAAGATTAACTTATTACCGTATACAAGAAGAACAACAAGGCAAAAATACATGCGACTATATCTTTGCTATGCGCATTCATTGAAACACACAGGCAGCAAAAATTTTAGCGAGTTCTGCGGAAATTTGTCATGGAGGTGAGAGAGGCATTTTAATGCGACAGTGCTCCTCCATGGTCTGACCCTCTTGGTCATCACCAGGTCTTCGTACGACGGCCTTGTTCTCTTCGATCATGCCATTCAATCCTGTTCACATGAAATTGAAATGTCCAGGAGGAAGGGAAGGGGGACGAGAGGGCGCGCGGGGGAGGAAGGGGTGAAAGAGGCCGGGTTACAGGACGAAGGGGAGAAAAAGCGAGGGCGAGAACAAGGGCGGGGTGGGCGGAGGGAAGGAGAGCTCCTCGCTCATGTGATGAGAGAAAACGAGAAAAAGGGTGGTCGAAAAGCACGGTCAAAGCGCAATTCGGTGTGTTGCGTGGCACATGCAGAAACTACGCTGCGAGTAGGGGAGGGCGGCGACGAAGGGCGGGGAGGGAACGAAGGAGGAACAAGGGCGGAGGGGTCGAACGGGGGGCGCCATGTCAAGAAAATCGGGGCGAGGACCCGGGGAGGGCCGGAGATGGCGACGGGGCCGTCTGGCAGTGAGCTCCCGAGAGGCCTATCGACATGGTGGGCGAGGGGAGGGCGCTCGCCGGGGATCTCCCGAAAGCCCCTTTCTACCGGCCATTCGGCCCCGCCTCAATGCGGGCATGGTGAAAACCTTGGATGAGTTCGCCCGGCCTGCGGAAGGAGCGACGGCTATAGCAGAAGAATTATCAAAGCAGGAAAACCATGAGAATTAAAATGAATCGGGCGAAGTTGCGGCGAGGTGATGGGTCACAAGACGTTCCCGAAAACGGTGTCGAGTGCACCGTCGCCTGTGTTGTTCTCCTCTCACACTGTCGCGGCACCTCGAGAGCGGCGAGTTCGAGGAGGCAACGAGAGGGCGGTGGCCATCAATGGGCAAACGGGAGAAGTTGAGCGATCTGCGCCATTTGAAGAAGAGTGCACGAGACCAATGCACGGGTAATGGCGGCGAACGGAGTGAATGCACAACGCAGATGGGCGGTGCGTTGCATTTAAGTTGCCATGGGGGGCCATGTGGCCACCCCGAGTGGGTTGCGTTGGGATTATGCTTAGGGCAGTTGGCCTCTTCTCTACATAGACATCCCTTACATTGTTATTGTTATGTCGGCTAGGATTATATTGTGACCCACTGGACTCCTATGTATATAAAGGAGGGTTTTGTCATTTGTATCATCCAATAATTGTTCATTTATGTACTATAAAGGAGGTTTCCACTCTCGAAGAGGCTGATTAATTCTAAGTCTTTTATCTATATTTTTCTTCTATTTTGTGAGTTGGTTTCATAACATTTGGTATGGGCTTTGGATTCTGGGGTTTGCCTACGCAAGCTTAAGTCATCTTGAATTTTCTATAAAATTTTTGTAAAATTTTAGAAGATAAAAAAAAACCATTTAGGCCAAAATCTACCGAGGAACATCGGGTAAAAATTTTAAACCTTGGTTCGCAACACCTTGGAGATATGATCTTGTGGAAGTTGGGGTTTTTACGAGGTTCCGAATTTAAAATATACGGTGGCCAAGGAAAAATCTTCATAAATTTTGTTTCGGACATCGGTTGTAATTATGTAAATGTGAAGCTGAAATTGCACGAAATTTAGTTTCTTTTGTATGAATTTCAGGAGTTGATGGTCAAAACATTGACACATATCACCAAATGTACAAGTTCCTTTGTCTACCAGAATATATGCAAATCCATAATTAGGTCATTGTGGGAGATAAGGCATAGCTTTATCTTGAGGAATCCAAATTAGGTATGACCTGTGGCATTATGGAAATTAGAGGTAGAGGGATACTACCAAGACCAAGGAGATCAATCTTGGAGATCCAAAATTACAAAGATACAAAAGTTTCAATATTGAGCTCCTCAAAAAAAGAAAGAAAAAAGTGTGTATTTTTGTTTTTAAATTGGATAAGTGTTCTTTGAGAAATTAGTTTGAAGTGACTCCAAGGCATATTGAAGCATAGATATCAATATTCTGGGTTCTTAAATGCCCCCAAAAATAATTCCACACCAATTAGCCTTGAAAAGGCTCTACTATGACTTGTGAAGAGGAAGAAGTGAGAAACATGATGTATCAAATTATGATACCAAGTGCAACAAATTTCGCTCTACATGAAAAGGTAACAAAAAAATGAAATGGAAGCTAAAATTGGATGGTTTGAAGAAATACATGGATGGATTGTGAAAGGCTGTGTAGAAGATAAGATGGACGGTTTGAAGAATGGTGTGGAAGATAAGATCAATGACATAAAAGAAAAACTTCAAAGGCAACATGGAATACATGAATAATGACATGGAAAGTTTGAAGGAAGGTTTGACAAAGTTGCTACACAAGAAAATGATTCCTAATGGTAGAAACGGTAGTAGATGAAACTCATGATGAGAAAAAGATTTATATGAGGAAGTTTGATGGCAAGGATGCGATAACATGGATGCAGTCTGAACAGGTACGGTTCAAACAATATTGGTGAAACTTGACGAGGAAGGAAAAATCATATTGGAACTTCCAAGCCGGAATGGCTAAAAATAAGAACTCTATAGCTACGAAATCGATCAATTTCATAGTATCTCATCAGAGTGGAAGAACTTACCGGTGAAAGATTCCACATGGGAGGATGAGAATTTTATACATAAGCTGTAATATTCCCACTTTTTCACCCATTAATTGGAATATTAAAGTTCTTACTTTTCTAATTAATTAAGTAAATAAGAGGGTGGAGGGACCCATAACCATAGATGAATAAAATCCACTTTTGATGCATGTATGTGGATATTTAGAAGTGAATACTAGATTATGGAGTGATGAGCGAGATTATTAATGAAGGAAGAGTGGAGATCATGCAACAGTAATGATAATGTGGAATCATGGAGGAAGTCAAATGAGATGCTGGTGGTAAAATTAAGATCATAGATAATTAATGATGAAATAGTGGAGGAAGTGGTGCATATAATTTCACATGATGAAGGGAGGGGAATGAAATGCGGTGGTGGAGAACATGGAGAGACAACGCGAGTCTTCATGGAGGCTAGTGGCCACATGCGGCATAGTTGTGGGGTGGGCCGGTCTTTATGGAAGGTTCACAAATCATATAAAAGGGATGAAGGCATAAATAGAAGGAGGGCTTTACATTTTTATTATTGATTTGCTTAGATGAGGATTTTCATTTGAAATTTCTTTGCACATGCTTCAATTGTTTAGCTAAGTACGAGTGTTGTTTAGCACACGGGTGTTTACGGCGGAAATCCACCCTTACCCACGTGGAACTTCGATGCCTACTGCGGGAAGGTTTCTTTGAGTTTCCATACACCATCGGGCATTGGTGCCACATTCCAACCCCTCTCACCATGGTACATTCGGTCATGAGGACTATGCATTCACAGCCGAGGGTACAGAGGGAGGAGGGTTGTTTTCTAGAATTTTCAACTAGAAATAGTGGAGGATTCATCCTTTCACCTTGTGCTTCAAAGATCGATCTTCCGAGAGCTTCATATTGTTATTTGACCTTTAGGCGGAGACATTTCACACCTCCATGCGGCAACAGTACCCGAGGAATTGCACGGTCAATATTGTAGATGTTTGAAGGAGGAAGGAAGTTTCTAGTATTTTAGCTAGAAATACCATGAGGGACCATCTCCTCACTTTGGGCACATTGTTTCCATAATTATTGAGCTGATTAGAATTATTTATGATGGGGCTACATATTCTCCATCCTTGACAACACAATTTTATCTGTTGTTGTGTATCCAATAACTACATCTTTTCGAGGAGGAAGGAGACGGATCTTGAGCTTAAAGCCCAGGATATGAAGGAGGGATAAACCCTTTATGCATTGAGTTGATTTGTGCCTTATTGAATCCATCATATCTTCATATTATGCGGTAGATACGCATACATTGCGTGACATGGTTTGAGCCTTAAGAGGTGATTTTCCAAGTTTGTCGGATACGGAAATCCTTTTTGGGTTATCTTGGGTATTCATCCATAGAGCCCAGATCTAAAATCTGGCATCATGCGAGCTCGAAACCAGGATATACGCTTCTATTTTCGGCCAGCAGGTTGTAGCGGCACAACGCGGTATAACCTCCAACGATTCCCGACGATTCTGTGATGCCTTTGAAGAGGGCTTCGAGTCATTCTGCTTTACTTGTTTGGCGAGTGTCTCATATTTTGAGCAACTGTTATGCTTGTATTTCTTACTCTAATAATAATATGGCTCATTATTCTACATATTTATATGGTTTTATTTAGTTATTTGTTCATTGCTATAGTTTCAGTTATTGTGTTTCTATATTTAAATTTGTCTTTTCCATTTTGGAATATTTGGCTCGGCTTGTGGAAATAATCTTATGACATCATAAGAAGAAATAGTAGAGATCTACAATGACGAAGGGATTAAATTTTGCCTCATTTCTCTTTATATCTGTATCGGGGATATCTCGAGGAGGTCAAACAAATGAAAAGAGAAAGGAAAAAGGAGGATCTAAGAATGATATTTCGGAATGAGGGAGGGTCGCGACACTTCCTATGTTGGCCAAGAAACAATTGGAAAATGGCTCCTACAACATCCTACTGATCCACTTTCTTTGAGAAGGAAGGTGAATGGTATGAATATGAAGGAGATTTGGGGTATGAGACCACTAAGTAGATATCTGTCAAGTACAAATCTGATCTGTAAAACTCAAGGTATTTAACTCTCCAACAATTTTTACAACACAAAAGAAAAGGAGATCCCTAATAGCAATAGAAGAAAGAGGCATAGACTCTTCTTTGGCCAGTGGATCATCCACAAGCATTGAACACTTGGAGGAAAGAGTTAGCTGAATTCTTTGTCCTGTGATGAAGTAGAAAAGAGAGGCTATTGAGATTGCGACTGCACCTTGAGGGGTGAAGTAAAGGATTGATAGATTGATCATTTGAAACATGCATGGATGACTTCTTATACGATTTCATTCAACTATTGAAGAAGAAGTTTGGTAGAGAAAATCGAGATACAATTTCTATGAAGACACTTCCCATAATTGAGGAGTTAGCACAGGAATGAGGAAGATGTCATCATTATCACTCCGGAAGAGGAGCCACTACCACCACCATGACTACATAAGTAGCATAGGAGAAGGAGCACTTGCATCTTGAAATATGGTATTGAGCTCTTGACATTGGGAGTTCCATGCATGATTCATGAGATGCATGAGGAAGAGGAGGCATATAACAACGGTACAGTAGAAGAGGAATGATCATCACCATTAGAGCGGTTGGAGAGGCCATTACCACCTATTGGAGGAACTCTTGTAGCCATGCAAGATTTTCTTGAGATTCAACTTATCGAGGTTGTAAACATTTCCATCTCATATTTCTTTGAGTACCTCATAATGGGATTTTTGAGATCATACTATCATAGCCATTGCATAACCAAGGGTTAGAGCACCTTGTGCAATTTGGAGAAACAAACTATCAACACGTAGAAGACCCACGCTTGACTTGGTCGAGGAGGAGATGTATATTTATCCCAATTTATCATTTTTGATGTACACACAACACTTTGTGTTGAAGTGTGGAAGTTTTGGAGAATGGGATGAGCCTATTCTAGTAATATAATGCCGGGCTATGAGTTCAACATTTTGTATGGCCATGAGATAAGCGAGATGCATCACCATGTAGATCATCAACAGCATCCTTTGAGAAACAGTGAGATGAGGCCCATTATTCTTGGAGCATTCCAAGGACAACTTCACTCATGAAGCATTGGAGGGACATCATATATGACATCTTGAGGTGGATATAATTTTCCATTATCGGGATGAAGTCTTCTTGATGGGCATCTCACAACTCAAAGAGGGTTTCTACCTACAACATATCGGGAACCTTATGGGTTCTGTTAGGACATTGATGAGAGGATCTCATGGAGAGACCTTAAGGGAGGTGCACTTCAACATCTACTTGGGTAGAAGTTTATCAAATGGAGGATAATGGTATTCTACCTTGGGTGGATGCAGTTTGAGCATGACATGATTCATCATCCACGGTGGGATGGATGGATGGGGAGGAGGATGAGCTGGGGGTTGAAAACCTGCTGAGATATATGATACGGGGCAAAAGAAAGTATGGGTACACGCATTTGGTTGCTTTTGGGTGAGTATGGTTACTACCCAACATCTCACATTTGTGGTCATGCCATGTATATTAATGATGTTATGCGGCAGAGGCATGTGGTTACTTGGTTATTGTTAAGAATGTTTTGGCTTCCATCACATGACATACCCTATGTTCATGTGCACCTTAATTTTGTTTGGGACATGGTACAACTCTCACATAGCATTGGCATGGAGCTTGTTTGTATTGTTTTGATGTTACATTCCACACATCGTCAATATGTTGTTGCTCCATGACTTTCATCATGATCATGTAAGGTGGAATCCAATAATCTGTGGTGCTTTGGTTAGTCTTGGGAGAGAATGGGTTTACTTTTCCCCATACATTGCATGATGATGATGCAAGGCGTTTGGCAACGGGAGGCCTTCTTTGCGTTGGATTTTGTTGGAGAGAATGGTCATTATACTTGGGATGATGATGATGTGATGTGGCGGTAAAGATCATTGCTGCGGTGGATTATCTTGAGAGAGTATGGGCTCTCATGCTGGCTGATGATGGTATGACATGGAAGCAGAGGCATTTGCGGTGGCTTATTTTGAGAGAGTATGGCTCTCATAATTGGGTTTATGATGATTTGGTATGGCTGCGAGGAGGCTTTACTATGGTGGTTACTATTGGGAGAGTATGGTTTGACATTGTACATGTTCATCCATATGTCTCTGCTTCTTATTTTTCACATTTTTAGGATGATGCTTGGATCCAACAAGGCCAACATGGCCAAGGATGGAGAAGCATGGAGAGATTCAATCTATAATATGTAGCATGGGATGGAGCGATAGTCTGAGTTGCAGGACTTTCCACTTTGGGAAGTGTTGGAACATGGTCTCCTACAAAGCTACGAAAGCGCGTTATTTTGTATATTTATGATTATATTTAGTATAGCGCGGGGGTTTGGGGTGGGGTAAAAGCCCCTAAAGAATTGTAAATGGGTCAAGGGTAGACCAAAGAGTCGCAAACCACGGTTTGTAGACCATTGGACATAGGATAGAATAGTATAAGTAGTTGAACCTTTTGAGTTGTAGGACAAGCTAAGAATGATAAGAGATTGCTGCTAAGTGAAAATCGATGAATCTGGTCGGGGGATTTTTTGGGTAAGGACTCCTGTTGTGTCGTGGAGGGGCCTTTGTTGTTGTGTCAGGGTTGGGTTTGGGGTTTTGTATGTATATACGAAAGATTAATGAATGCGGAAGTATTGTTGCCTATCTGAATCCTTCGGAATTGTTTTGTGATATGAATACGCGAGCGTCTTGATTACTTAGTATATGCTTTGTTTTTATTGGTTTAGAATTGCGAACATACTTGTGTACTTGCTTATTTATGTTGTGATACGGGTTTGTTCTACTTGCTTCATACGAGAATATACCGAAATAGTGAAAGTATGTTGTTATATGAATTCTCGATGTATTTTGATTTGTGTGAGTAATATTGCTGTTGCGCACGTGGATGCGAAGGGAATCCTGAAACAGGTGATGCGGTTGGGTCACGATCGGGGTGAACGCGGCTTTATTTTGACTTACCTACCCTCTCCCGGGGTGCAAAAGCACAGACAACACCATCCACCTTTCCTTGGGGTGAGACTTTTTTTGCTGTGTAAGCAGTCTGGCTGCGAGGGCATTAGTATAGGGGTTTGTTGGCGAACTTTGAACATCCAAACACAGGTCGGGACCCCTCGAAGCCAACAAATGGTTTAGTGTAAGGTTTGTTTGTGCAGAGAGAGGGATTGGGTAATTCAAGGCCATACTAGAAGGCTGGAAAGGGAATTGATGAATGGTTTGAACAAAAAGTTCGGGAATTTTCCATAAAGAAAAGCGCCGATACCCAGAAGTTTGACCATGAAGAGTGGAAGAATAAGTACATTTTCAAAGATATCTACGAGATCTTCTTTGTAACGGCTTGCAATCAAGCTCCGGGGAGTGGCTCACAAGTTTGGTCTAGTTTTAGAAGTGTTGGAAGACAGGCGGATCAGGTTGGACCCCCAAACTAATCCAACATCTAGAAAAAAATACAGTAACACCACCACTCACCACGGTGGAACATTGGGTAGACGGTGTGTGTTAGGAGGATTTGTAACGAATTTTCCATCGATAAGTTTGTCTCCTACTTTGAAGCGAGAGAAAAAATTCTTCACGGGGTTCCAAGGTAGTTCCACAGAGACTTTGCCATTATTGATCAAGGTATTATTATGCGAAAAGAGTATTCGTAGCCATGCGAGGTGAATGACCTCTGATATGGACGAGAGCACGACGTAGAGTGGCAAGTACTATAGGGCCAACCTAGAAGGAGATCGATTGGTCTACGGTCTAGTAAGGGCAGGCAAGTCCTCAACCACACCACTTTCAAATCCTTTAGAGATAAGAATTCACCAGGCCTACGCACGGGAGGAAGCGACATGGATGCACATGAGAATTCCAGGCCTTTAAGGGTGTAGGGGATGAAGATATGGATCAAGTCTAGTTTGTCGGAGGATCGGTATGAATACACGAATGTGGCTAGTGATGCGGTAGAAAAGGGCTGTTGTCCCTTGCCTTCGAAGGAAGAGCTTTGGAATGGTACATGGGATACATCGACTAAAAAAAAAATGCAACCATTGAAGAAATTAAGAACGCCTGAAACAAGAGTTCAAGAAACCTAATTCCTACTCCAATCGTGGTTTATCTAAAGGATTTCAAAGCAAGGACCTTTTGAATCCTTTGTGAGCCAATTAGTGACTAAAGAAGGTGATCAAGAAAGAGGGATTCCAATATGATAGACAACACACGGAGTGGTTTATTTCCATGTTTCCACCTCACTGCGTGTACCTATGGGGCACCAAACTTTTGAATTGTAGGAAAGGCCTTGGAAGGTGCCATGAAGTTAGAAAGGCTGCACCTCGGGACGAGACTCGGTGGGCGTCCAACGGATCCGGGGACGGGCGGAAGCGATGCATGTATAGATCGAGAACACACGAAAGGAACGAGAGGAAAAATCTAGCTCGAAAGATGGTGCATACAATGTTGGGTGAATGGCCACACCGAGGATAATGTCTTTTATTAGCAAATTATGTGTGGGCGGGTCGTAGGCATTTCACCCTAGAGAGGGCTATCGGGACCTAGTGGACGATGCTACGGTGCGATGATTGTCACGTCGCGGGCTGCACGATACTAACCACTATCCTTGCTACATACGTTCGAGAGTAAAAGCAACAACAATGTGGGTTATGCGGATCGGTGGGACATGACGAACAAAACTTCTAGACATATGATTTGATGATTGGTTGAGGAAACTTATGCGGGGGTACAATCGGACACGCATCACCGAGACCCCCCCCCCCCCATGGGTATGGCGGCTCCCCATCGAGGGTGGGGAGGAGGACGCGGTGGAGGTGCGGAAGGGACGGGGACGAGGTGGGGCTAATATGATATAGCGGCGGAGAAGCATGTCACTTTGCGAGGCGCAGGAACCCCACTAGGGAAATCTATAGATATTGTGAATGGTGGGCAGTGCGATTGAAGATTGCGTGATCTTGATAGCAAAATTGTAGGAAAATCGATGCGACACCTGCGCGAGTGTGAAGAGGAGTTAGGAACAGATGCAAAGAAAGGGTCAAAGTGTGAATGTGGTGACGCGCGACGGAGTAGCCCACCCGGGGGACACAGACGGCGCGGTGGTACCTGCAGTCCTCAGCCGTTATCGAACAAGAAGTCTCGGACCTAAAAAAGGGAAAATAAACATTTATCACAACTCCGCAGAACTTTTACGGGAACGGGCGCAACTATCGCTCGGCCCGCCTTTTTTGTGAACCTCAAGAGAGGCGGGATGCGAAGGTTAGTAACACCACAGACATGTGTAGGCTAGCTGCGCAACCCAAGGCGCGTGGAAGACAGCCCGAGAATTAATATATGGTGCACGACGCAGGCCAATCCTAACCTCGGAAGTTAAGAATGTGCACACACTATATAGGTACTAAGAAAACACCCAAGGAAGAAATGCGTGTCTGCGCGGTGTTGACTATGAAATGGGAGCAGGTTATTTTAGATGACCTAGGGTCGGTCCCCGAACGATGTTACCTAGCGGAGACTTGGAAACAAATGGGAGAGCCGAGATTTGGAATGGTCAATATTCGGTACAACGCAAATCAACGAGAAAATCATCCCTTTAGGAAGGTTGCCTAAAGTTACGGTGGACATCGCAGGTAAAGGCCCCTGGCGATTTTGAAGTAATAGAAATTGTAGAAGATGAGACCCCTACCATGCTCTTGGAATTGGGTAAGGCCATAGATGGGCGGTATCGTCAAACTAAAGAAAAGAAGCATGGTGTTTGGAAATAACGAACAAGGGTGATAGTACCATTAGATCCCAAGCGGAAGGTGTACGATACTCTGAGTACGTGCTACCGATGAAGAGGGAGTGGATCACATTTACAAAGTTGTTGCCGCGGGACGAAGTTTGGATCTAACCCATGGTGGAAGGCATACTGTAGGAAAAGGACGGTGAATGCTTCTGCGAGATCTAACGGGGAGATGGAGAATTGGCAGAAACGGGTTGCATGATGTCTTAGGTCTTTGCGATGTCTTTGGTCACAGGGGACTTATTGCATTTCCTCGGAGGTAAGAGACCTACCCTACTTTGATGGTTATGGTAGCATTAGGAAATTTTTGTGCACATTGAAGTGAGGTTCCCGGAGAACGAAGGATATGGGCCCTTAATCTATGAGCCTGCATGCAACACAGAATGGTGGGGGAACACACAAAGGGGCAGATCCAAGAATAGGAGGAATTTGTCGGGACATGATGCTCTCCGATTTGAACCCTCAGGATAAATGTGGGTCGAGATATTCCTTAGTCCGGGGGACCCACGTAACCACTTGTGCTTTGGATGGGGGCATGGGGTAATTAGGTTTTGGAAGAATGGATTCACTTTTTCATTCATGCGTTGGGTCCAATCATTGCGTGGTACCTGGATGTGGAGCTACATCAACGCACACCTTGTGAGGAGGTCAGGGGATGAATTCGTAGGGACATTTGGACTCATATGGGGGTCGAGGAAAGCGCTTGAAAGAGAAGCTTTGTAGGGCATAGATACATTTATGTTTAAAGAACTTCCATCTCCCTTTGAAGCATTTGGGTGTGGCTTGCTGTAGGAATCATAGATGCGAGGATGTTGTCAGTGCTGTCGCGGCAGCGAGGAAAGAAAGTGAAGAGAACTAGCGATCATCTCTGTCTTCGGAAGTGGAAGAGTGCCCAAGTTGGGGCCGACTTGCAAGTGGTGGGTGTCACTAAGCCCCTCGAGGTACAACAAAGTTAATATTGGGGCAGAAGAAAATCTGGGTGGCTAAGATTGAGACTAGTGGGATGAAAATACAGTAGAAAATGGTAGGAGTTGCTCATCAGTACAAGACTTATTCCTCAAATTTTCCAGAACTAAAAAGAAATTCTTGGGGGTTGGAGTCATGCACCTTAACTCTCAAGCTGGATGTGACTCATCCATGTGACCTATGGGGTTGGACCCCAAGTATAAGAAAAAGTCGAGGATAAGCTTGATGGAAAATGATTCTTCATGCAGGTATCACATCCAAACGTGGAACAATCAAATGGGTTAACACTGATGGTGGTTTGGGAGAAAAGGCTGAGGAGATTTGGATTTCGTGGACCTCATGAGTGAGCAGCATGTTCATGACCATTCCTACATAGTTCTCAGTGCAGTCTTCCTTGTCCATATTGATGCATCTGGGGTGCTCGGAGCTATCCTTACGCAACTATAGGAGGGGTACATTGATCATCTGGGTTGCCTTTGAAAGTGAAGCTATGAGTAGACATAATTACTCCAATATGGAAGGCGGGAGGGTTGGCCATGGTGCACTTTAGAAATTTTGGCATTACTTATTAGGAGGACACTTAAAAGTATTTGAATAGTGTCCTTGAAGTACATGGTAATAATCCCATTTTGGAAGAAAATATGACTGATTCTTATTATTTCGAATGTGATTTTAAATCCTCGTTAATGCGGAAAACGATTCATGGTAGATTTTATCTGGTAAGTGGCGAAGAGCCGACCAACTAGAAAACCAGATTACCTAAGCCTTAGAAATTGTCTACTATTAAGGTAGTAGATGACCCTTCGTTGATATCATTCGATTCTTGACTACCGGGATGTCACAGGTATTCGGTGCGACGAAGAAGGAAGCTAGTTGCTCGACAACATATTTACCATCATTGCGGGTCGGCTCTATAAAGATGAGTGGATGAAATATTACGAGAAGATATGTTATGGAGCATGAAAATCATGCTATGTTAATGACTCATGACGAGTAGCGAAGTCTTCCATGCGGGGAAAAGTAATGACGCAAAAGGTTTTGAGAGCTTAGGTTATGGTGGCCTACCCTACATTGTGATGCCCATGATCATTGTAAAGCTGCCGATATGTGCCAACGAACGGAGGCCTTCTGTGGGATGAAATGCCCACTTCCTTGTAAATGGCCACTAACCAAGTTGAAAAGTGGGCCATTGATTTCATTGGACCTATCAACCCACCCGGAAAGAAGACGGAGTGCGCTCGCCATTACGCAGCAGATTGCTACTAGGTTGGTCAAAGCCTGAGCGATGAGGATTGTATTTTGAATCACGAATTGCGTTTCATTTTTGAACAAATCTTGACCGATTTGGGTGTCCAGAAGATCTCATGAGTGACGAGGGGTACGCACTTCGTTAACGAAACGATCTAGGCTTTGACCACAAAGTTCCAAATCCATCATGGTGCGGTTGAAGCCTTTAATAAAATTTGGAGCAAACGCGACAAAAGTGCGCAATGCGATCGATTGGGACGTACGCGTCTCGTCGATTCTATGGGCTTATCGAACAGCACGGGAAAACCCATTTTAGGATGGTCTGCGGCTTAAGGAGGCCATTATTCCAATGGGTCGGTATTCCTAGTGCGTATCACCAGGTTCCTAAACGTGTGGAACCCCCGGCAATAGCGGAGAACGCTTAGCACAACTTATGGCTTTGGAGGAAGACGGGATTATTGGCTAATTTCCATCGATAGATGCAGAAGGCCGCCGAATAAAGCACAGCATGGTGAAATATTTTACGAAAGACCTTGATCTTGGAATGACTTGGTCCTCTTCTACGATAGCTAGTTTTAAAAACATCCGGAAAGATCTCTTAGCAGCCTTTTATCTTCAAAATCACGGGATGGTGTTGTTAATTTTGATGGCTACCTTGTGATGATTTCTGCAGGATATCGATGTGTCCGGCTTCCCGAGCCATATCGGATCAAATAAATACGGGGTTGTAGCCGGTGACGAAGACGCGGATGATGAACCTACCAGCACGGTGACTCGGGGCTGAGTCACAAGATTGTGTTGGGGAGGCTGATGGAACGGGGTCTCCTACAAGGCTGAAACTAGTCCATTTTGTATATTTATGATTATATTTAGTATATCGCGGGGGTTTTGGGGTGGGTAAAAGACCCTAAAGCATTTTAAATGGGTCAGGTTAGACCGAGTCGAAAACCATTTGTTTAAGGACCATTGGATGCATAGTAAATAGTATAAGTAGTTGAACCTTTTTGAGTTGTAGGACAAGCTAAGAATGATAAGAGATTCTTTGTTAAGTGAAAATCAATAGATCTGTTCATGGTTTTCGGGTAAGGACTCCTGTTCTTTACCGTCGTCGCGTGGAAGACATAGTCTGCTTGTGTGCGGACCACATATTTATGTGTGCGAGTTTGGGTTTTAATAGTAGTCAGGAAAAGATTAATGAATGTGGAAGTATTGTTGCCTACTCTGAATCCTTGGAATTCTTTGTGATATGAATCGTCGTGTCTTGATTACTTAGTATGTCATAGCTATTTTATTATTTAAATGCATTTCTTGTGTACTTATTTATGCTCGTCTAGGTTTCTGCATGAGCCACGAGAATATCTAAAATAAGCATGTATTGTCATATGAATTATCGATACTGTTGATTTACCGCTTGAGTAATATTCTTTGTTGCGCACGTGGATGCGAAAGGGAATATAGGCTCGGTGATACGGATCGGGTCACGATCGGGGGTGAACACGGCTACGCTTGACTTACCTAACCTCTCCTAGGGTGTGAGCCCCTGGTTCCAACACCCACCCTTCTTCGGGTGAGACTTTGGCTGCGCAAGCGAAATCTCATTTACAAAAGGAGCCGATGGTATAGGGGTTTTTAGCGAACCTTGAACATTGGCGGAGCACAGGTCCGGCCCTCGAGCCATGAGGAAGAAACCCGCATTTCATGTATCTCTCATGCATAGAGGGAGATTTTTTGGACAACAAATGGTTGCCACTTGAATATTCATTGATGAGGAGAGGCATCTAAATTTTTAGTTGGAGGCCATTCTAGACGATGCAGGGAAAAATTTGGAGCTAGGCATGCATAAGACATTGGAGAGCGAGATAGGGGGGCCTTCCATATGATAATGCCATTTGGAGAGGGAGATGGTTACACTATAGCATCCACTTTAAATTTCTTGAGGGCAAGTAACATTTTTTGGTGGGGAGGACTATAATATTCCCAATTTTCCACCGATTAATTGGAATATTAGAGTTCTTAATTTTTAATTAATTAAGTAAATAAGAGGGTGGAGGGACCCATAAAACCCATAGATGAATAAAATCCACTTTTGATGTGTGTATGTGGATAATTTAGAAGTAGACCTACATTATGGAGAGTGGAGGTAGATTCTTAATGAAGGAAGGATGGAATCATGAAACATTAATGATAAGATCACGAAGATCATGGAGGAAGTAAATGAGATCATGGTGCATTAAAAAGTAAAAAGTCATGAGAATAATGATGAAATAGTGGAGGAAGTGGTGCATCTGTGCACACATGATGGAAAGAGGGGGAATTAAATGTAAAGATGGTGGAAGGTATGGAGAGACAGCACGATGCTGCATGGAGGCTAGTACAGCCCATGTGTAAGCCTTGATTATGAGGTGGGTGAGGGCTATGGAGAAAATAAAACCATATAAGGGAGATGAAAGCAACAATAGAAGGAAGGCTTTGGGTGCAGTTATTGATCTGTTGTTTAGGTGGATTTTCATTTGAAATTTCTTGCCGCTTGTTTGTTTAGCTAAGTTTGCGGTGTTGTTTAGCACACGGGTGTTTAGAAGCGAGAAATCCACCCTTAACCATGGGTGACTTCGAGTGCCTACTCTGGGAAGGTTTCTTTGGTCTTGATACATCATCGAGGCATTGGTGCCATTAATCTCTCTACAACACATTCATTCTGGAACTAGGCGGTACGAGGGTTTGAGAGGGGGGGGGGGGGGGGGGGGGGGGGGGGGGGGGGGGGGGGGGGGGGGGGTCTGAGAGCGGTGGAGGATTTATCCTTTCACCTTGTGATTAGATGTTGAGTCATACAGGAGCTTCATATTGTTGTCAGATCATTCGGGTCAACATTTCCACCTCCATGTGTACGATAGTTCCCAAGGAGGTGCATAATCCAATCTTGTAGATGCGAAGGAGGAAGGAAGTTTCTAGTATTTCAGGCCCAAAATCATGTGAGGGACCATCACTCACTTTGGGCACATTTTCCATCATTTGAGATGATTTTAATTTTCTAGCATTGGGGTATAGATTATCCATCCTTGATAGCAAAATCATATCTAGTTGTTGTGTGTATCCAACAAAATTACATCTTTCGGAGAGGAAGGAGGAGACAAGAATTGAGCTTCTAGCTTAAGAATATGAAGGAGGTATCAACCCTCTATGCATTGAGTTTGTGCCTTATTACAATATCATATATTTAACTCATGTAGTAGATGCATACCCAACAATGACATAGTTGCGGTCCTAAGAGGGTGATTTTTCAGGCCCATAGGATACGGATATCCTTGCTGGGTATCTTGGGTATTCATCATAGAGCCGGATATGAAATCTTGACATAATTTGAACTCCGAAAATTGCCATATCTACACTTATATTTTCAAAAGAAAATTGTAGTCCGACATTTGTAGCGAGGGGACAACAGTCAACTCTAGTAGTCCAGAGTTGGGTGCCTTTGAGTATAGGGCTTGGGGTCATTCTAGCCTACTTGTTTGGCTTGAGTGTCTCATATTTTGAGCATTGTTGTACTTGTATTTTCACAGCCTACTAATAATATGGCTAAACTATTTTTCATATTTATATGGTGTATTTAGTTTATTTGTTCATTTCTTCGATTTCCACTTATTGTGTTTCTATATTCTTGTCTTTTCCATTTTGGAATATTACGGAAGCATCCAAAAGTAATCAAGCATTGATGACAACACTTTTTTGAAGGGAGAGGGGCATGTTGGTCCCTATAATACTAGTGTATCCCATTATTGTTATTGTTAGTGTATCCTCTTATTGTTAACATGCCCATGTAGTCCCCATATTATTATTTTGTGCCCCATAGAAGCCCACTATTTATTATTTTTGTTCCTTGTTATTGTTATGTCGACTAGGATTATATTGTGACCCCTTGGACTCCTATTGCAAAGGAGGTTTTTCATTGTATTATCAAAGAATTGTTCATTTATATGTAATTTTAGGAGGTTTCCCCCTATAAGAGGCTGATTTCTAAGTCATTGATCGCATCTTTCTTCTATTTTGTGAGTTGGTTTCATAACATTTGGTATCGGAGCTTTGGATTCTAGGGTTTCGTTGTTGAAAGTACGTCGACTTGGAATTTTTGTAATTTTTTATGCAAAGTTTCAAAAGACAAAAATAAAACTCACGTGGTGAAATCACGAGGAACGTCCGGTAAAAAATTTCAGACCTTGCTTTGCAAAGCATATTGGGAGATATGATCTATGGAAGTTAGGGTTTTTGTAGGCTCCGAGAATTTCATCTCAAATTGGTGGCGGGAAAATCGTCACGCTTTCGTTTCGGACATCGGATTGGTATTCTGTGAAATGTTTGAAAGTGCACATAATTTAGTTTCTTTTGTGTCTATTTTAGAGATGAAGGTCAAAACGGTGACACATGGCACCTTGTACAAGTTCGCTCTCCCAAGATTAGTTTATAATTAGGTCATTGTGGGAATCGAGAATAACTTTACCTTGAAGAATCCAAATTAGGTTTGACCCATGGAATTGAAAAGTAGACGTTGAGATACTACATTTAATTTTTATTTGTTGTTATAAATTGGATAACTTTCTTTGAAAAATCAATTTTGAAGTGACTACAAAAGCATCGTGAAGCATAGATATCGGTATTGGGTTCCTAAAATTCCCCACGAAAAATAATTCCCCACCCATTAATCCTGAGAAGGCTGTAATATGACTCATGAAGAGGAAGAAGTGAAACATGATTTATCAAAATTACGATACCAAGTGCAACAAATTTCTCTCTCACAAAGAGTAAAAAAAAATGAAATGGAAGGTAAGATGGATGGTTTGAAGAAAAGACATGGATGGATTGAATAAAGGTGTGGAAGATAAGATGGATGGTTTGAAGAATGGCATGGAATCTAAGATCGATGGTATGAAAGCGAAAGGAAACATGGAAGGCATGAAGAATGAAATAGAAATTTGGAAGGAATGTTTGAAAAAGTTGCTACATAGAAATGATTCCTAATGGAGAAAATGGTAGTAGATGAAACTCTCATGATGAGGAAAAACGGAAATATTAATTAGGATTTAATAGAATCTAATGTTGGATTTAAGACCCACCATATTCAAGATCGATATGATGAAGTTTGACGGTAATGATCGGAAGTAACATGGATGCGCAGGTAGGAAAGTCCCAATTCAAACAATAATGCACGAGAACTTGACGAGAAGGAAAAAATAATATTGGAACCACAGACGATCACAAAAGAAAGAATACGACAACTATGAAATCGATCAAGTTCGAGTATCTCATCAAGTGGAAGAACTTACCAACTAAATGACCCACATGGGAGGATGATAATTTTATACAAAAAAAAAAGCATCCGGAAGTAATCAAGCATTGAGGAAAACACTTTTTTTAAAGAGAGGGGCATTTGGGTCTATAATGCTAGTGTATCCCATTATTTTTATTGTTAGTGTAGCCCCTTATTGTTATTTTTGTGCCCATGTAGTCCCCATATTATTCTTGTGCTCCATAGAAGCCCACTATTGTTATTGTTGTTCCCTTACATTGTTATGTCGACTAGGATTATATTGTGACCCTTGGAATCCTATATATAGAAAAGGTTTGTGTTTGTATCATCCAAAAAATTATTCATTTATGTAATGTAAAGAGGTTCCCCCCTCGAAGAGGATGATTTTTAAGTCGTTGATCTATCTTTTCTTCTATTTTTAGTGGTTTCATAACACACAATGCCCCTAAGAAATGTTGTTGTAAATGCACCTTTCAATAGTGGGGTCTTGACAAATTTGGTGAATTCAAAGATAACTTGAGAAATGGGCATAAATTAATTCTCACAACCACTAATTATTTCACAAAATGGGTTGTTGTAACAACTAAGAAATAATCGAACAATTAGTCATGGATTTACTTGAGGACAAAATTATTACAGTTAGTTGTCCCCACCAAGATTATAGTAAACATTGCCAAATAATTCGATTCCATTTCTTTTAAATATATGTGTAATAAATATGGTATAATATTGTCACATTCATCCAATTGTTACTCTAAAGGAAATAAAAAATCTAAGTTAGCAATAGAGCCTCACAAAAATAATCAAGCGAATAGTTGGGAAAGAGCAAAATGTGGATAGCAAGATTAAGTATAATTTGTAAATTTGTTGAAAAATCATAAAGGCATCAATATGATATATCCCATTTGATTAGTTTATGGTTATGAATCCAAATTACCTATCCTTGTATTTTCCCACTCTTGAATGCTTAAAATATTTTCCCAACCTTAGATGCTATTGAAGCAAGTATTGACCAAATTATTGAGGCGGTGAAAATAGAAGGAAAGCCTTGATTAGCTTGGCTACAATAACGATAAAATAGAAGATTTTTTTGATAAAAACATCATAAATAAGGCCTTTAAACTCGGATAACTAGTTCAGGATGAAATAGGGAAAAACTAGCATGCATAAAAGTGGGATAACATGTGGATAGGTTCACTAGAAAAATTTTGCGGAAATTCGACGACGAATTCGTCGCTATTCCAGGCACATAGTCGTACGCGAGAGCGACAGTTCGAGGGCAGAAAAAACGTACGCGCGGTTGTCATGCGTCGCGATTCCGTACGCAAAAGTGTCGCACTATCGACACTTCTTCACGCTCGAACAAGCGTCGCTCTTCGACGTCTCACAGCCGTCTACTTCGACATTTTAAAAGCTGTCCATAAAATAAAAATGTGGTAGACGTTTCGAACGTCACTCTTGAGAAGTTTGTAAATGGTCGCAATTCGACAATGTGGTACAAAGTTTTGGCCGTCGCTCTTCGATGTTTGTGGTGTCTCGCAATTTCAACGAAATGTGGTCGGACATTTTGAACGTCGCTCTTTCGAACGTTTGTAAGTTATTATGATCAAATAGTATGGTCTAACGTTTTGAACGTCGCTGCGTCCAAATGTTTTTATCATCCGCTCTTCGACATTTTACGGTTGTCGCGGTTTCGATGCTTACGAGGCATCGGTATACGGCGGGTTTAATTTAAAAAAAAAGAAAAAGGAAACTTCGAAAAGAGGAAAAATGTTGTTTTGAATATATTATATGAAGTAAAAGCAGTCCATGAAGTCATTAAATTTTCACATACGAAGATTGGAACACAAATATCCATCCGAAAGAGTGGAAGTCCACCCCCGAACTGATGATAGAAAAATACCCCATGTCACATACGGGGGACATGATATAAAACCCGATAACGGTCCCACATGGAGATTATCGACAAATGCGAGAAAACATCGGAATATGCCGAGGCATCTATAAGAAAAGTGAAATAGCGATGTAGAATAGTAAAGCAACGAGATGAAATGCGACGCCCATTTTTCCAAATACGAATTAAAATTACCCAAAATCCACATGATAGAGAAAAACGCTAATCATGTGAGGAGTGTGATATGTCCAAAATATAAAAATACCATCAGTCCATATCAATAAACCAGCAACATAGACCAGCATCGCTAGTTTTGAAGGCAGAGTGATAAACATTAATCATTTTTTTTCACAAGAGAAAAAATGTTGTTTTGAATATATTATATGAAGTAAAAGAGTCCATGAAGTCATTACATTTTCACATCTGAAGATTGGAACCCAAATATCCATCCAGAAATGTGGAAGTCCCACCCCAGACAGTGATAGAAAAATACCCCATGTCACATACAGGGACTTGATATAAAACCCGGTAACGGTCCACATGGAGATTATCGACAATCTGAGAAAGCATCCAAATATGCCCGAGGCATCTATAAGAAAGTGAAATAGCAGTATGTAGAATAGTAAAGCAACAGATAGAGTACCGACATCCATTGTTCCAAATACAAATTAAAGTACCCAAAATCCTTAAACTAGTAAAACCTGAGCAATTAAGAATTCACTGTTTATAACTAGTTTAGAAGAAAACATTTAGAATAGTAATGATTAAAACCATATTACACTTAAGTACCTTCTGATTTACTCCTTTTCATTAATTATTAAGAAATGAAACACAGTGATATAATAAACAGATATAAAAACTTAAAACACAGGATAGAAATGACTTATTTATCCGTAGTTTGACACATGAATCCTGTAAAAAGTCTCTAGCATCAATTCATCATCCAGCAAGCCACAAAGAAATTTCTCCAACAGTAATTTATTCCGAAAAATTAAATGTTACTGCAAAGTATATGAATCCACACTTACTACTACAATTGATGGAGTATTTATACAAAAAATCATACAAAATATCTCATAACAAATTGAGATATTATCTAGGATAACTAATAAGTATTTTACAACAATATAGAGACAGATGGTCTCGTAGATAAGAAAAATGATAACTGATGTTGTGTTGTTTCCTTCTTTTAAGAATGTGCTGGAGGCAGGCCCTATATCTTGGCTTGCTATTGTCCTCTTCAGTAATTCTATGTTGATTATTTCGTTTCACGGATACTCTTTAACTGCTCTGATACTCTCTGACCTTTGTTCATCCTTTTATCCTTTTTATCATGATATACTATGGTAAATAGGCAAAAATTTATGTAAGGATAATTTTTTACAAAAGTTCCATCATTTCTTCCCACCATTGAACTTCTGGCACTCTGGTCCTTTGCAACTTTCTTAGTGTTTCATCAGCCTCAGTATATCTGAAGAAATTACGCTGATTTGGGAACAAATGATTTACTTCATGCTCAAGATAAAATAAATTCTCCAATATGTCATGAAGGTTTTTCCCTGTAGGCAATGCTGCTGTTGATGAACTGGTTGAAGAAGTAGCTTGATTATCAGCATATTTGTCCAATTTTTCAACATAACTATCAAGGTCCATTAGCTTATATTCTGCAACTATAGGATTGGGAAATCCTCTATTTAACAAAATATTCAATCTTTCTCTGAAGGCAATGATTTCTTCTTGCATATCTGAGCACCTTCGTTCTAAATTCTGTACCAGAGTTCTTTTAGTAAAAACTCTCTTTATTTCCAAAATTTTTCCAGTCCTATCCTAAATACCAATTTCTCCAAGTTGATTCTTAGTCTGAGTATTCAAAAAATTTATAAGTCTATTGGCCTCTTCTGGCATATTTCCCAACTCTTGTCTTGATCTCTCAATCTCATCCAGAGCCAATTTAACTAAGTTATTATGTTAATCCATTATTTGAATTGAGGACCAAACATCCTTTATTGATTGAATGATATTATCCCAAAGAATTTCATTTATTTCTTTTAAATGTTTCTCCAATGTGAGATCCTTTTCCAATGATTTGAATGTTTTTTCTAATTTGTTCACTTCTCTTGTTTTATCAGCAACACTCATTTTTGAAAGCTCATATTTATGTTCTAGAGTGGCCAATTGTTCCTTTGTTTTGTGAAGCTCTATGGCCTGAATGTTCATATCTTCCATTGACTTTGTTAATTCATTAGTGTTCAAATTTGTAGTGTTTCTCTGTGACAATTTTGTTGTCTGACCTATTGTTGTTGTACCTGTCACTACTCCTGCTGTAGATACTAGAATATTTGCCTGTTTATCTTTTAATGCATTCTCAAGCTCTTTTTTAGTTGCAGTAAGTTGCTCATTCAATTTTAAGAGCAAACCCATTAGTTCTTCCTCAGAATTTTGTTTGATGATTTCTGCATTCTGTGGATGTCTTGAGGCCGGTAACTTTAATTTTTTTCTCAGAGCTGCAATATCATCATATTTGCTCTTGATCAAAGCTTCAATACCTTTCACGTCTTTAGGATTATGACCCAAACCAATGATTATTTCCTCTAAAAATTTTATTCTATTATCCTTAGCCTGGGAGGAGGCTTTTTCAAGATGCAACTGTGTATTAGTATTATCAAAATAATCTTGCAACTTATGGGTCATCATTGATTTATCCGTCAGAGTAGAATAAATCATCTCACCTGTTTGCTTGTGTAGCTCAATTTGATCTAAAGGATGGATATCCTTTTATAAGACTTCAAAATTAGTCCTAACGTAATCTGCAGCTATCTGAGGCTGTTGCACTTTGGGCTTCAAATGGCTCATTAACATCTTACCCTGTTGGATTTCATAAGCTGACATCAATCTTTCTTGATTTTTCAGAGCCATCTTCAAAAATTGGTTGTACACTTGAAGTCTAAGTGGATCATTCCTGGCCTTTATATTGATGAAAGCTCTTTTGATGTTCCAGGCATTTTTTACTGAAGGTTTGAAAGAAGATATTTCTGCACTTTGTTGCCTCTGTATTCCCTGTTTTTGAAAATTAGTGGATGTCCCACTACCTGTACCTGTTTGCTGACTGTCTTCTCTTCCCTGGATGTCAAGGATTTCCTAAAATGATTCATCTTCTGGAAGGGGATTTAATTTATGCCTTTTAACATCTTGCTGTTCAGAAGAGCCACCAATAGGAGTAGTTGTTTCAGCCTCTCTCTTTTTTCCCTTTTCTATATTCAGAGGAGTTTGTAAAATAGAAATTTCTGGCTCACTGATCTGAGTAGGAGGAATTTGTCCTTGACCTTGTTCTTTAGAAGTCTCTGGTTGCTCTGTCATTATGAAATTTTCAATTATTTGTATATCAGGCTCCTTTTCTTTTCCTTTAGATTCTAATGCTACTGTACTAATCTCCTGCAAATTTTGTTGTAAAGTCCTGGCTGAAGAAGATCCCTGCACCTGTCCAAAAGATTCTAGGTCAATTATCTTTTCAAGATCTTTCATTACATTTTCAACATTGACCTGCTCACTATCTTTTTCAACCAATGTCCCTTCTGTCCATTCATCCATATTAGCATATTGTTCTATTTCTGGGATTCTTTGATGGATGTATGGTGACAGTTTATTTTTCATTCTTCTATCATAGATAAAGTTGTTTGGATCATAAGGCACCCAGTAGAAACTCTTTTGTAGTCTTATATAGTCTTCTAAAATCCTTTCGGCTTCCTTTCCAGCTTCCCTAGAGTTACAAATGAAGGGACCTAATTGGCTCTTGATCCTGAGTTGAGCCTTTTTCTTTACATTGCAAAAATGAATTATATCTGAATTATTCATCTGCCTGAAATATTCTAATGCAAAGAGTCTCATTGGGACATACTTGGGCAGTTTGAATGGGCATAATTCACATCCATATATCCTGATCTCTATGTAGTTTTGATATAGGTACTAGTCACCTATCTTGTAATGCTTTGAGAGCTGAAGGATTTTCTTGATTTCATTGTTAATTCTAGGAGGAGAGACTCCTATCAACAAGGTAGTTGTAGGATGAACAAAAAGGTTGACAAACTCATTATAGGAATAAGGAGAATCAGAGGAATTGTGAGTAATGGCAGACCAAAAGATGACTGACCTAGGATTCCCTTTGGCATCAAGTTTCTTAACATAAAAGGGAAATTTTCTGACTGAAAGTAAATCATGAGATGATATATGATAGAAGAATACTTAAATACTCTCTCATTCTCAAATCTCATGAACTGATCATGGATTTTGTCAGCAATATAAGATGCAAAATCGTACTTGACAGTAGGAGGTTGTCCAGGGGTAAAAATGGATAACAATACTAGGGTTAACTAGTCAACATACTCACTAGTATTGAAGCCCATTATGGAAGATATCATGTTTAAAATAATTCTACCCTCATCAGTAAAGAAAGTATAACCATAAGGGGGAGGGTTTTTAGGCTGATGCTCTGGTAACATGAAGGTTTGGCATAGGCGGTTTAACTCTTCATGGGATAACTTAGTAGATTTCTCAAGTAATTCAGCCATGGACAGGGGAGTGAGAGCTTGATCAGGTTGGAATTGTAGCATTTCATTTATGGACTGAGCAGTTATTGGGAAAAGGAAATTTTGACTTGGGGATAAAACTACTCGTTGGTTGGGATCATAATTTGCGTAGCAATAATGGATTAACTTAGGAAAAATATGGACTAAGGGGAGAAGGTACATAGGAAGATTTGATTCCCAAAGTCCAAAGATGTCAGAACCATTCAAATAATTGTCTCTGCAGTGGCAAAATATTCGAAGAGGATTCTCACTGAGACGCAATTCCTTAATTTGAAAATCCATATCGGCTAAAGGCAAATAATCCAAGTCCTTGTGAGGGGCATTGATGGGCACGACATTCAGAGCTACAGGAACTTCCATTTCTGGTTCTTGTGGATTCAGAAATGGAATTTCGGGGTTTTTGTGGAAAAGGGGCACAATTACCAATTTTGGGAATATAATTGCAGTTCTGGGAACGAAAAAGACCAAACTGAACTTCTTTTCAGACCTTAGTGCAGAATTGAAACTAAAACCAAGATTTTTTACAGATTTTAGCGGGGAATTGGAATAAATACCTGTTTACGGGAAATGAAACGTGTTTAAACAGGCACTAGTTATGACAGAAGAACCCTGAAATACTCGGCTTTAATTCTCTTCAGCAAGGTAACGGTCAGCAAGCGTTAACAGTTGGTTTTTGAATTTTGTTGCATGGAAGACTGGCTAGCGCACGGAACAATGAAAATGACGCAGACGCAATTTGTTTTATTTACAAAGTCAAAAGGGTGGCGGGTTTTGATTGATGACGTCAACATGTACGATGGTTTCGTCACAGAGGGATAGGAGTGGATCTTTGTTTGGGCCGCTCGCGCAATGGAAATCCGGACCTGAAAAATATTAGGGCGAATTTGATAAGACATTCGCGTCACAACTCTCCCTCCGTACGCCAGCCCAACTTCGGACCCGAAAAATATTAGGGCAGAATTCATTTGGTTTTCGCGTCACAAAATTGGCCGACGTCAGCAGGCTATTTTGGAACGCGAATTTGGTTTGAATTATGGTTTATCTCCGTTTGAAGTCTGGCGGGCTCGACTTAAGAACAATTTTTTTTGATCCCATCTTATAAAATTTGTGTTGGTTTTCTTTGATAATACACATATTTATAATAAATCATGGGAATACCACACTAGTAAACATGTGGAAAAGTTATATAAATTATTGACAACAATCATTTTTATGTAAAAATATCCAAATGTGCTTTTGGGAAATAAGAATTCGAGTATTTGGTTCATATTTTTTTAAAGGAAGGAGTGAAGTTGGAGCCTCAAAAGATGCAAACTATTACAAAATGACCTATTCCTAAGAAAATCAAGGTTCTTAGAAGATTTTTTAGACTTACATGATATTATTGATCATTTGTTAAGAATTATGCATGCATTTTAAGTCCACTCACATATCTCTTGAAGAAAATATCATTTATATGGAATGATGAGGCTACTTTGGCATTCTCTCTTTTAATGGATGCCATGTCTTCTACACCAACATTGGTTTCACCTACTTTTGGTAAAACATTCATAGTAGAGTGTGAGGCACTAGGGCAAGGAATTTACGTAACATTAACACAATAAGGGATATCATTGGCTTTTAAAAGCAAGGAATTCAAAGAAAATAATTGGTGAAATCTATGTATGAAAAATAAATGGAAGCAATATTACATGCAATAAAAAATGGGGATAGTATATCACTGGGAGGTACTTTAAAGTCAAGATATACCATGATAGCATAAAGTATTTTTTGAAGCTATGGATTTCATTGGAAGATTAACAAAAATGAGGAGAAAAAATACAAAGTTTTAATTTTGAGATAATCTGTAAAAAGGGTAAGGAAAATTTAGTACATGATGCTCTTTCTAAAATAGAAGAGGCCTCAAATTTATATCCAATTACATTTTCTATTCCTAGGTGGCTAGAAGAAGTTTGCCATAATGGAAAAATGACAATAGTACTAAACAAAAACTAAAATTTATAAAGGATGGGATGAACTCTATGGAGCATTGGGAGTGAAAGAGAGATATGCTTTGGTGCAAATGTAGAATATTTTTATGCACGCAAGCATATTTGAATAAAAAATATTAAGGGAGTCCCATGTCTCTCTGATGGTAGGATGCAGGGTTCCTTAAAACATCTCAAAGGATCAAAAAATATATTTTTGGAAGGAATGAAGAAAGATATTCAAAATTTTGTAAGAGAAGGTCACGTTTGCATAATAAATAAAAGAGAGATAGTAAAATCTCTAGGGTTACTTCAACCATTCCACATACATATTCAAAGACTAGAAGATATATCAATAGACTTTATTACAGGGTTACTGAAATATAAAGGTAAGTATTACATTTTGTGGTCATTTATATAGACAAATTTTGTAGATTTTTTTTGTAGAGCTCAAAGTACATAAACAACAAGCCAAGTGGAAGAAGTGTCTGTGAAAGAAATTCATAGTCTTCATGGTTTTCCTAAAGTAATAGTAACAAGAAACTTTTGGAAATAATTATTTAATATGAGTGGAGAAACACTAGCTGCCATGAGTTCTACATATCAAACACAATCAAATGGTCGAACAAAAATAGTTAACAAATGTTTTTAAGGTTATCTACAATGTTACTCTTTAGAAAAGCATTCTTAATGGATGAAGTGGGTTCGTCAAGGAAGAATGGTAATATGATACTACCTATCAAACATCTACTAAAATTTCCCCATTTAAGGCCCTTTATGGATATCCAACTCCTAGTATCTCATATTTTTTGCAAGATAAGTCCAAAGTATAGGAAACAGAGTCACATATGGAAAATACTAAAGAAACTTTGAAAATTATTATGGAAAACCTTCAAATGACATGAAACATGATAAAACAAGGGGAATAACATTGAAGTGAAAGATAATTTGAGGAGGGTAATTGGGTATTTTTTAGATTATAGCATTATAAGAAATCTTCATTCAAGAAAAAGAAGAATAAAGAATTAGCTCAAAAATGCAATGTGGAAAAAGTCGAAGTCGGGATTAAATCGGAAAGGGTCCAAAAGTTTAAATACTCGATAAAGTCGGGAGATTTTTGAAAAAGTCGGCAAAAAGTCAGCAAAACTAAAAAAATACAAAAATATTCATTTTTGGAAAAAATCCTGATTTTTTCAAAAAAATTTAAAAAATTATTAAAGAAACTAACTCACTCAAGATTTTTTCGAAAAAGCCGGAAAAAAGTCGGGACTTCGAGGATAAAATTGCGAATTTTTCAAGGATGAAAAAGTCGGCAAAAAGTCGGCCAATAAAGTTGGCTCCAGGAAAAATTCGGGATTTTTTCAAAAAGTCGGGACTTTTTGCCGACTTTTTCCACACTGCAAAACTGTTATGGCCCTAAATAATTATTCATAGGATTGCACAAGTGGTATAGAAGTTATATTTTCCTTCTTCTTGCATTCATAAGTTTTTTCATGTATCTTGCCTAAAAAAGGTTTTGGGAAAAAATATGCCAATGTAAATAGAAATTCCAAAATTAGATGAAGAATGAAAGTTGATTCTTGAACCACAAAAAGTTATAGATAAACATTATGTATCTCTTTGACATATAACCATTATGAAGTACCTAATCAAGTGGAAGGATATTCCTCTAGAAGAAGGTACATGGTAAAATGATCAATTCGTGATGAAATACCCACAGCTAAAGGGTTCGTTTGAAGTTTTGACAAAGGTTTTGTTATATGTTTTATATAATGCGTGGCAGAATAGTTTTATTGTTTGTTAAGGTCCCACACAGTGATCAAATTTGAAGGGCAGGTCCGAATTTCAATTAGAAGGGCATATATCTATGTCGCCCTTCCATAATGAAAAGCTTTAAAAAAAAACTTTTCAATTGACCACAATAAATTATTTTTACATTTCATTTTCAGAAAGACAAAACCATCAATCTTTATATTAATAAAAGGCTGTTACATATACAAAAATGAAGAAGGCTCCATCTTTCATTGCTTAAATATCTCATTGGCAATGTCAACATAAGTCTTGAAGACACTATTATAAGATTTTGGATACATACCACCGGGCTATAGGAGATTCTTATGTGTTAGATTGTGTAATGCAATTTTGACTTTGTCTCACAAGGAGTAGCAACATGGAGGTCTGGATTTTTCTTATAGAAATTTTTTATTATTATTTGAAACGTTGTTTATAGATATGAATACAACAATGAAATTATGAGCATGGTGGACAATTAGTCAAGCTCATGATGCCAAACCATGATGATGTAAGTTTGGAATTTAAAATTTTTACATGTTAAAGACAAATAGTCAAAATCACTGACAACTTAGTATGCCATAATTAATAATCATTCCTTGTTCACTTTTGTTAATAGGTTTATGTCACATGATGATGCAGGGGAATTAGGCACTAGCCAGCAATGTAGGAGGTTTTGTCCACATGTTGTGGCTAGGAGGGTTCGAAAACATTTGAGTTGTAACAGCTAGGTGTCAATACCTCAGCTGACTGTATTACTTAGACTAGTTAGAGTTGTAGGAGTCGAAAAGTTTCAGTTAGTTGAATTATTATAATTAGACCTTTTGATTTATAGAACGGTCCTCTCAGAGGAACCAAAGAGCCATATTTTATGTATATAAATTGTAATTCCTCAGATGAATAAAAGTAGAGAGGGAAGAGGAGAGTAGAGAGGGGATTTCTGCAATAAACCTCTATGTGTGAACAATTGTTTCCAGTTAAATGATTTCCAAGCTTAGTTGCCATTGAATTATCTCGAACTGCTAATTGTGAAGAATTTTTTAACTGTGAGGTGATTGGGTACTGATAATTCCATTCTTCTGTCTTTGAATTCCCGTAAATTGTTGGATAACCCTGTGAACTCACCCCACCCGAAGGCGAGGTCTGTGTAAAGAACCGGGGTCGTGAACACTGTTCAAATATAAAAATCCCACTTAATAAAGAGACAAGATTGTTGTTCTTTCGGAACCTGACCCGAGGATTGGACATGAGTTTAAAAAAAAAAGGATAGCGGAACCAGACTTGCACCCGTGGTCAAGCCCTGTACCAAAACCACGAGCGGAATCACAAAAGCGGGTTGCCCATATCGCACCGCTTTTGCGGAGTAGGCGGTATTTCCTATTCGTGAGCGATTCCATAGGGAATGCGACACATGGCGAAGTGACCCCCGGAAAACCACTGTTTAACCCGCGCCATCGCATGTTAAAGCCCGACATTGGAAGCCGAGCGAAATTGCCAAGAGTCGTTGATTTGGAGAAGGGCCGTCGGACGGTGGTCGCACGTTGAACTTGCTCGGAGGTTAACTAAGGTGTGCGGAGGATAGCCAGGTATGATACGAGTGTTTGATTGGTTATTGATATATATAGGTGGGGCCGGAGTATAATGAAATTGTTTAATCAAACGATTGGCAGATAATTAGCATAAGTCTGGAGCGTGATTGTTGTAAGGCTGGGTGGTGAAATATAGAGCCGAAAGTTCATTACAAGTTATTTATTTAAAAAGAAACGTGGAGTTTAAATACAAAGTGTTGAAAGTTAAAAATTGGTTATAAGGCTTGGAGATAATATAAAGTCGGGAATATAAATTAAAGTCCAACCATTGTGGATAGTATTTATTTATCAAATTCTACGAATTTGATAAATAAACCCGAAGAAAGAAGAAGTCAATTAAGACTCAGGCTGGAGGAAAAGAACGGGGTAAACCAAGGGAAAATGCTAATAGAGCGATTGTAGACACACCAGCTCTCCTTAGGGGTCCAATTTCAGTTTTTTTGCATCACACGATGATCTCTCTTCTTTGGCATTTACTTGTATTTAAGATCACTATTCTAGGAATAAGGAGTTATTTTCTCCAAAAATAACCCTATCCAAACATTGAAAATGCATCAAGGATATCTTTCTATGCTTCATAAGTACATATGTTCTACTTCTAAATCATGTCTTGGAAGTGGTTGCTTTGCTGGAAATTATTCACCTGTTGGTTTCATACCAAAGTCTTTTTCACATTTTCAGCATCCAATACATGAAAAAGATAATGGTTTAAAACAACATAAATATTTGAAATTTTGCAAGAATTTTCTGGCACACTTTGAATATGAATTTTGAAGTCAAGTGCATGATGTTTTATAGGATCAAGTGTCATTTTGAATACCAAATGTTTCACAAGAAACTTCTCAACATGCTACCCTGCAGTAAGGATTAAATGACAATATTGCATCAACTATTTCCATAATAAAAGTGCACCTCGGCCATAAGACTAAACAACTACAAATGTTGTAGATCTAACAAGACCACACAATCAAATGTATTCCACAAGGCCAATACCGTATGAAAAATGAAAAGGAGTTTGCAACCAAAAATACCTTAGGCAACTAATTCAATTAGATACACCAAACCATCAGCAAAAAGGAAAACCAGCCTACTTGGCCCCAATATTTTCAACTGGGTCCTCTAATTCAACCAATAAAAAGGCCAAAACCATAGCATTGAGATACATTTCACTACACTGTCAATAACAATAAAATTTGACTCAGCCATAACCCTTTCCTTTTATTGTTGTGAAAAGCTTTATGCATTACTTTAATATTGAATTATCAACTGTAAAGGAACTTACAAAATGTGACATTACGAACCTAGTCAAGCGCACAAGAAAAAATATCCTTGACATGACCCTGGTTGACAAGTTGTATTGCTCATGATGCAAGAGGATTTGTACCTGCACTGCCAAGTCAATCAAAATCCATCATTATCTATACAATAAATACAAGTAATTGATGTAGTATTTTTTACTCTAAGATGCATTCTTATGATAATGTTAGAACATATGTTGAAAATGTCAAAACATACTTGAATAATCTCCTCTTCATTTCAAGAACAATTTATTGGAGTCGCATGAACTTGGAACAAGCCTCCCACGATCTGAAAGAGTAGCAACTAAGTCAACAGTGACTTTTTTGTTGCTACACTGGATCGAGGGAGGTTTGCTCCAATAAATTATTCGCTACTAAATAGGGCCAACCACGTGAAGGTGGAAGATCTTTTGGCCCCCCCCCCCCCCCCCCCTCACATCACTCTCAATTCCCCAATACCTAATCTATATTTCATTTTTAACTTTCATGAGCATAAAAAAAATATTCAATAACTAATAAAAAAACAATTCCACAAAAAGTACGCAAGGAAACATTGCAATTTGCTTGACATAAATATAGTGATAAATGAGTTTTTTATATAACGCAAAAAACGTTCCAAGTATGGTAACGTTTGTCTTATAATAATACAATATTTTACATTATCGAATTTTCTTTTTCTTCTTCCTATTTTTAAGCTCCCTGGTCGCTATCAATATCATCATGCTCTGCTCCTGTTTCGTGCCTTTCGACCCGCACTGCTGACCTAGTTGCGTAGTCACGATGTCTGGTCTCATCCAGTGACGGGGAATCGCCTACAAAAACAGATAATATTAAATTTTAATTGTCAGTTTTAAATATCATTGAACTAGTTCAGTAATATTAATAAAAAAAATTGTAATGAGATTATTTACCTGGTGCACCAGTTGTCGCCGCTGACCTAGTTGCGTAGTCACGATGTCTGGTCTCGTCCATTGACAGGGCATCACCTACAAAAACAGATAATATTAAATTTTCATAGTCAGTTTTTAAATATCATTGAACTAGTTCGGTAATATTAAAAAAAAAAAACTTGAAGCAGCGTGAACCCTAGTCGTCCTCTGCTGTTCCTGTGGACGCAGGCCTGGCCCGGCCCTCTGGTGGCTGTTCCAGTGCGCCCTGTTCCTCTGTCAGGTGTTCAGGTTTTCGTTTTTCCAGTTTTGGGCTGATTTTTTTCTACGCGGCGCGTTTCTGGGAGGCGCAGCGCATCAACTCAGGGCTCCCTGTGTGCGCGACGCATTGTGATTTGCGCGGCGCTTTCTTCTGCGCGGCGCCTTCACCCTTTCGCCTTCCCTGACTCTTGAAGGGGTGCTCTTCGGAGTGATGTGCTAATTATGCAGAGTGGCTTCCCTCTGGGGCAGCCTGCCTAAGGTCTGCTCATGGAGACGCAGGGCTCTCCCAAGGAGCCTCCTTTGATGCCTTCTTCCCCGGAGATCGAAGCTTTCAACCAACTTCTGGCTGGTTTGCCCCAGAAGAAGAAATGTGAAGCCTCTAAATTCGTTAAGAAACTTGAAGATATTCCGGAGATCTCTTTGCCTCCTGAGACCCCCATTCAAGTAGCATTGTCTTTGGCTGACTGGGGTCTCATTGGTCAGTTTACGGGGCTTTGGCCGTCTCCGAAAACCACTGAGCAATGGGTTATCAGAAACTGGGCTCCCCTGATTAAACACAGTGTCACTTCTTATTTTCTGGGGCGCGGATACTTCCTCTTCGAATTCTCTTCCAAAGAAGACAAAGACCTGATCTTCCAAAATGGGTCCTGGTGTGGGTTCGCCTCCCAAACCTTCCAATCCACTGTTGGAACTGGGACTCCCTGAAACACATCGGCAATGCTCTTGGGAAGTTCATTGATCGAGCAAACAATAAGGATCAGTACGACTACATTAGAATCTGTGTCGAAGTTGACCTAGAGGTGGGTCTCCCAGAGGCAATCAAAATCAACGTTGGCAGCTGGTCTGATGTGCAGATTTTGGACTATGAACAGCTGCCTTTCAAATGCAGAAAATTCGATATTCATGGACACTTTTCCAGGAATTGTCCCTCCAATGCTGAGCCAGAGAAAGTTAATGAAGAAGGCTGGAATCAAGTTAAGCGCACAAAGATCAATCATAAAGGCCAGAAATTGGGAGGCAACAACGGAAAAGGCCCCCTTCAGGCCAATGCTCAGTGCCCCCCCCCCAAAAAAAAGGCAAATGAAAATAAGTTTGATGCACTAAGTCAGCAAATCGAAGCAACTCAGGAGATCGAGATTCAAAACTCGGACCCTCCAAGCAAAAGCACTCCTTCTCCTTCCCAGAAAGACACAAGTGCTGCAGACCCCAAAGGAATTCCTACTGAAGATGAGGAAGGAGAACCAGAATTGGAAGAGTCAGAGGAGGAAGGAGAAATAGGAGAGTCTCAAACTTCGGTAAGGAGATCCACAAGAGGTCACAAATCTGACAGGGAAAAAAGAGAGCAGGAAACTTACAAGGACAAGCTACAGGGTAGCCAACCTACTATGGAAAAACTTCTAGCCTCAAAACCAAGAATAATGAAAAATCAGCCTCAAGGCTCCAAGGGAGCCCAACAGAAAAATAAATAATGAAGGTTATCTCCTGGAATTGTAGAGGTATGGGGAGAAAAATCAAGGAAGAAGCCATTAGAAGTTTAATAAGATCAGAATCTCCAGACATAATTCTCATCCAGGAGACCAAGCTGGAAGATGTAGTCTTCCTTCAAGCAAGTAAGAAACTTTGGAGCAAAAGTGAAGCAAGAGAAATCTCTGCCCGGGGAGCCTCGGGAGGAATCGGCACTCTATGGAATGCCGACAAATTTTTAGTCATCTCAGAAGCTAGCAACACTCACTGGCTGCTGCTTAAAATGCAGAATCTGATCACCAAAGAAAAAAATTTCCTTTTCAATGTGTACTCCCCAGTCAATGTTGGAGAAAAAAAAGTCTACTGGGATTCAATAAGGCATCAAGCAGATTTATCAAACCTGGAAAATATAATCATTGCCAGAGATTTCAACCTCACTCTTCACTCATCCGAAAAAAGAGGAGGCAGCGTAGTCCGAGATCTGGCAAGGGAATGGGCGGAGGACATTTTGCAAGACTGGGACTTGCTGGACATCAAACCTTCCTCCGGTAAGTATTTCATCTCCTAGGGTTAGGTTTTTGGGATGTTTAGGGTTCTCCATTGTTTCTCAATAATAAATAGGCCCTCGCGCCTCATTGTAAAGCAGTTCAGAGGTCTGTAGCCACCACATCTCTTCTCAGAGATAGCTACCAGTACCCTAGCTAGTTTTATTTCCATTGTCCGTAAGCAAATTTCAGTTCTTTGATATTAATGAAATGAAGTGTTATTTCCGCTGCATCTCTGTATTTATGGTTATGTGTTTATTCTGTTGCGTTCCTCGCACAACCGATCATCGGATCACAAGCCAATAAAGCTAGAACTCCTGTCCCATCTAGATCTGGGCCCTATTCCCTTCAAATTTAGTCCCCTTTGGGTCAAGGAGCCAGACTTTCTTCAAATAGTCAAGGATTGTTGGATTCAGCCAGTCAAAGGTTCCCCTTTCTTTATCTGGGAGGAAAAGCTTAGAAGGGTGAAAGGAGTTCAAAACGATGGGCCAAAACCTTGTCCAATCCTCCTACAGAAAGGAAAGCCATCAAAGCTTCGCTTGCCTCTCATCAACTTCATGTGGAGAACGCCATAGTCACAGAGGAGTTGTTAAGCAAAGAAGTTTAGCTGCAGCAGTGTTATCACAAAGCCTGTTTAGCTGAAGAAGAATACTGGAGATTAAAATCTCATAATCTTTGGCTCAAAGCTGGAGACAGGAATTCTTCCTTTTTCCATAAACAAGCTCAGGCCAGAAAATGCTTCAACATTATTTCTGAGATCAAGGAGGATAATGTCTCACACAAGGATTTTGAAGCCATCAAGAAAGCAGCCTTTTCCCATTTTCAAAAATTGTATAGTGAGGACAAGGAGCCGGGCCATTATTCAGACCTCTTGGACAGTGTTCCCTCTTCTATCCCCCCTCGTATGAATGAGATCCTTGAGGCCAAAGTCTCCAAAACAGAAGTTAAAAATGCCCTGTTTGCCATGGACCCGGATAAGGCCCCTGGACTAGATGGCTTTTCTGCAACGTTCCTCCAAGTTTGCTGGCAGATAGTTGAGAATGACCTCTTCAAAATGGTCCAAAAATCTCAAGATTGTCAGAAAATCGAGGGTGGCACAAATTCAGCCTTCTTAGCCCTCATTCCCAAGGAGAAAGGCGCCACCAACTTCAGCAAATTTCCACTAATTTCCTTATGCAATACAGGGTACAAGATAATCACCAAAGTTATTGCAAATATACTGAACCCATCCTTCCCAAAATCATTCCGGAGAATCAAGGAGGCTTCATCCAAGGCAGGCAGATTGTGGACAACTTCACCCTCATTCAAGAGGCAATTCACTCAAGTCTGCATCGAAAAGAGCAAGGTATGGTTATCAAACTCGACTTAGCAAATGCTTTTGTTCGTGTTAATCATAGCTTTTTGTTAAATGTCATGAACAAGTTGGGATTTGGAGCAAGCTTCATTAATTTGACCAGGGCATGCTTCTCGGAACCATGGATTGCCCCCCTTGTTAATGGCAGAGCCACAGATTTTTTTAAAGCTTCAAGAGGGCTCAGGCAGGGGTGCCCTCTATCCCCACTACTCTTTGTCATACAAGCCTCTGTTCTAAGTTTTCTTTTAGACAAAAAGTTGCAAGATCAAGATATTAATGGATTGTGTATAGCAAGAGGGGTCAAAAACATAAATCATGCCCTATTTGCAGATGATACTCTACTTTTGGGTGCTGCCACACTCTCCTCAGCCACCAAGTTTAAAGAAGTTCTGGATGATTTCTGTGAGGCCTCAGGCAGTGCCTTAAACAAGAACAAATGCCATATCTACAGTTGGAACATATCGCCCAGATTGCTAAATGATATTGCTAGATGTTTGGGCTTTGCTGCCTCCACTTCTTGGACTTCTTTCAAATACCTGGGTCTTCCTATTTATCATAAAAAACCTATGAGAAACGACTGGCTCCCTCAACTTGAAAAATTCAAGAACAGGATCCAAGCCTGGGGATACTCTTGGCTCAACACAGCTGGTAAATCTGTCCTTATAAAATCTGTGCTCACAAGTCTGCCTCTCTTTCAATTTGTTGTTCTTCTTGCTCTGACTAGCATCATAAAAAAAATGGAGGAGTACATTCGAAGGTTTTTTTGGAAAGGCAGCAAACAGAATGAAAAGAAAATTCCCCTAGAAAATTGGGAAATCATCTCAAAGCCTCTGTGGGAGGGCGGATTGAATTTCAAAAATCTTTCTCAACAGAATATAGCTATGGGAGCAAAAATAATCTGGAAAATCATTGCACCCAAGCCAGGCTGGGCTTAATTAGCTCTCTGGAAAAAATATTTCAGAGGACCTCGAACCAACTGTCTTTGTAACATGAAACATCTGCCCAACTCGTCTCTTCTCAAATTGTTCGCAAAAGCCGCTCCTCTAATAAATCTGCATTCATTCTGGGTTCCTAGAAACAGAAAGAAGATAAACATATGGACTGACAGAATTATGAATATGGATCCCATAGAAGACAGAGGTTCCTTTAGAGACCTGCGCTGCTAGATGGATGGTGAAGGATTGCACTCGCTATGGGATATTTCCCTGTGGATCGATTCCAATTGGGCAGGTTGGAAATGCATAGAAGTGCCGGAACATCTGCATCACGATTGGACCAGGCTGCTTGTTCTGCTTCATGGTTTAGCGCCCTCTCACACAAGGAAAAAAGATTCGAGAGGTTGGGGGTCGATCTCCAGAGGATACACTGTCTCCAAGAGATATGATAAACTGCGTGAGAGACCCTTCGTTCCTCCTGACTCCTCACCCTGGCATGGCGTATGGCATGTTCCTTCATGGCCCAAAGTTGATTTCTTTGCTTGGCTTTTATGCCATGGCAAAATACTCACTTTCGACAATCTGCAGAGGAAAGGCTTTCATGGCCCCTCCAAATGTTTGTTGTGTAAGGAGAATGCAGAAAAAGTTGTTATTTAATGCTTGAATGCAGATTTTCCTTGCAGATTTGGTCCACTTTCATACACAATATTGATCCCAACTTCATGCTTCCTCACTCCACTGCTGAACTGTTCTCTAAATGGGCGAACAGGTATCCTGGTTCTCCATCTAAAAACCAGATCATTAAAGCTGAATGGTCTGTCCTCCCAAAGGTAATATGCTGGCAGATCTGGCTAGAACGGAATAGAAGAATATTCAAAAATATGGAACAGAATTATAAGGCATTAGAAATCAAGATCCGATGCCATTTAAAAGAGTGTTTGGTTGATTTGAAAGATGACTCTAATCTCAGTCAACAAGATATTGCTTGCGGTTCATTCCTGGATTTGCAATTTCAACCAGCAGCAAGGAATTCCCCTCCTCCAAAAGACTGGCAAATAAGGAAAACTGAAACAGACTTTCAAGACTGGCTCACAGCTCAGCCAAGACACTCTCTTTTCATTGATGGGGCAGCTAAGGGAAATCCGGGCAAAGCTGGCGCAGGAGGCATTGTAGTCAATCCAGATGGGGGAAAAATTCATAAGTTTTCTTGGGGGCTTGGCCATACTTCCAGCATTCAAGCTGAGGCTTTGGCACTATTTCAAGGTCTCAAGCTTCTCAAAGATTTAAACATAAGAGAAGCTAATGTTATCGGTGATTCCCAGATCATCATCAATGCAATGGTGTCCAACTCTCCAGCCTTGGACCTTAAACTTGCAAGGCTCATAGCCAGAATTAAGAACTTGGAAAAAACTTTTTGTAAGCTGAACTACTATCATGTGCTGAGAACTCACAATAAAGAGGCGGATGTTGAAGCCAACAAAGCTGCCTTCCTCGCTGCTGGAGTCAAGATGACAGATGATGAAGAATCATGGGAACCCATCCCATAAGCTATTTCGTTGTCATGTTTTACTGCTCTATTTTAAATAAATTTGTATGTATCTTCAAGCTGGGGAAAATCGTTGATCTTGAAGCTATAGTTACTACCCCAAGGAGGAAATTCCCAAGCTTTACTTTCATTTTCAACCTCCGTGGTGAGGGGCATCAAGATATTATTATTCTCATTGTAACCAGAATTTCGGCATTAAGGCCATGATGAATACAATACTCCATAACCGTTTCTGTAAAAAAAAAAAAATTATCGACATAATATATTTCCTGTGCGATATCACATACAACCTAGTTGATAAAATAACTAGTATAATTTCTACCTAGACCATATATATAATCTAAATATGGAAAACCCTTTGAATTTTGCCTCCACATCAGCAAGTACACCTCAACATTGACACATACTATAATTGTAGTGCCATGTAGATCTAACCCCGACAGCATGATTGATTTAAATACAACATGACACATGGTTGGAAACTTACACAAAAAAGCATCCATATACATCATAAAGGAATGGATATTTGGGTATCAATATTTCAAATACAAATCAATTGTACGAAATATATCTGGAACTTGGAGCATTGGGGGTGTAGAAATAATGCTAATAATACAAAATAATCGATAATTGGAAGATTTGAATGAGTTATGATAAGTTGTGTCTTGTATCAGAATATATGCTACTTAAAGTTTGGTTATTTGAGATCCATGTCATTTGAATGAGATGCAATAAGGATGCAATAAGTGTGTGCATGTGTGTGTGTGTGTGTGTGTAAATTGAGATTATGTTATCTGGCATCCAAAATCCAAAAAGGAAAAAATAACATAGGTTAAGTTGATTTTGAATCTAGATACAATCCCAAAATGAATAAACAAGTCACTAATCCATGTTAGAAACCACACCAACAATGATGTTCTCCTAATATTAAGATTTTCAACTACCATACGTTAATAATAAATTATAAAAATTAATGAAAGGGGTCCCTAGAAAAATTATATTCGTCATTCGTCCATTTGGGAAACTCAAAGGTAATATATGTTTCCTCCAAATTAGGATACATGGCATTAACATTTTGTATATAAACAATCGATATTGAAACTTTATTTGGATCCAGATGACCCATATCTACATGAATATGGCATCGACATATGACATCCACATGATTCATATTATGATTATTGAAGTTTTATTTAGATCTAAATGAACCCTATATGGATTTATCGAGCATATAGATACTCTTATAGAATTGGAAAACAAGTTGAAATACACTATAAATATTTTCCCTCATGGGTATAAGCACTCCGCAAAGATAAATTAAAAAACAAATTTGATTAAACTGATAAGGAAAACATTGAAACAAATCACAAAAATCTTATAAAAACTTGTCATACATGATTAAAAGAATAAAAAAGGAATATTTATAAACAAGTGTAAAATCAAAACTAAATTATTATCATTAAAATATCCCAAAAAAAAAAAAATTGGAGGGCCCCTGTTATTTTAATGAATAATTCATATAATAATGGAGTGTTGTTATATGGGCGAAAAAAATATCGCTATATACTTCAACCCCAAGTTAACAACTTGTTTAAGAGTCCAATCTTTCTTGGCTGGTGTAATTGCCTAATCTAGTTGGCCTAGAACTCATTCACTATTAATGTCCATGCCTTCAACACCACCATTATGTGGAAGGAATTTTACCTGAAACCAATTTTTCTCTTTGGCTTACTAAAGCTACATCCACTCCAAAATGTAGTTAACATTATGGCTAGATGAATTTCATGGCTAAAATATTAACCTTCATTTCATGTTTGGGGAAGGTAGGAATTTTAATCATGATCTTAATTTTAGGTTAGCTCATCACGAGACACCATAATATCTTCAACCAAATAATATATATAAATAAAACCTTAATCTTCTTGCTAAAACTCTAATTAATAACAACTCTTTTCTCTAATAGCTACTTTCATTTAGGTGATAGTGGTGAAGAACACATCACAAGATAGTTTTTATGTATTTATACCCCCTAGTCAAGGGTGTAGCTTATTCATTATATTTTTTAAACGTTTGCATCCCCCATTGGTTATATTTCATGAGGCATTGGCTAACCTTGAATATTGTTTCATTTTCCTACTCACCAAGACAACTTTAGCCCAACTAGTTGAGCCTAATGTGTAAGCTTAATGTTGGCACCCTAAAACACTTAACCTTGATATCCATTCTATTGTTTTCTTATTAACTTAACCAATTTCAAAACAACCACGTGAAATTGACTACTTCAACATTAAACCATAATTACCATGAATAATGAGAACACCATGACCTAATTCAAGAGTTATTACATGTTTTATAGGGAAACCCCTTGCTAGGAAAACCCAACCCAATAACCTCAAATTAAGTATGGAGAGTTATCATGTGCCACTAGGGTCGAGCAAGAAAAAAACAACATAATAAACCTGGAAAACATCCAATTTTTTATGTTCCAACAACTCACATAATTTTTCCCTAAATCATTTGCTACATTTCTAACCCCCGAAGCACCACATCCTTTATTGTCTTCCAAGTGATGATATACACCTCAACTTTGCGTTAGATCCAAACTTGGATCACAACCAACTTGATGATATACAAATGACTGAGCATTCCCTAATATAACTTCAACTCAACCAGAATTTGGGACTACATTGTTCTTCCAATTGAAGCGACCACATTTGGCTTATCATTCCCTAAGTTAGTCCCAAATCTCTACATGAACCACCATTTAAATCATCCTTCTCAAATTCTTCTTCCTCCAAGGAATGATTCGATCTTTGAGCAAATATTATCAACTCTACAAAATGACGAAAGGTGATGTAGTAGATGAACACACTAAGGTATATTACTCAAACATGTCCATTGTCTACACCCAATTGTTCAGACTAGACCACCAGTAATTAAATCACATTAAAATGAGACCACAAAATCCAATCCAAAAATACATCTAAGTAAACTCAACCAACCTAAATGTATGTGTCCAATGCTTTTACTATAAAATGGTCTTGCCTTAGTCGCCGCATATCCATATAATCCATTCATCTACTAAACTCCATTAGATCACTAATTCCAATTGCATACCAACTTTTGCAATTTTTATTGTTGCAATCATGTCCTTGTGTATCCCATTTTATGGTCACCAAACTAGCTTGAAATCATATCAACTAGTGTCAATACACAACCACCAATACATCCAACTTGTCTCATCAAATAGCTTGCATCACATGTTCTTATTCTTATGAGATGAACTCTATATCCACATAGGAAAATATTTTATTTTTGTAATTTCTACACAAATGCAACTACTAACTGAAATGGCCTAATCCAACCAAACACCGAGCTCAAAATGAAACGGGAGGAGAAATAATATTATTCAAAGAAAATAAATATCATAATAACTTCTAATTTGTGGTGTTTGGTGTGCATATAAAAATTTCAAATTCAAACTCTAAACCAACTACATCATACGAAACTATACAATAAAATTGAGACCAAGCATCCACATGATATTCAAAAATAAAAAGCACATATTGTAAAAGAAATCATTTAGTTGATATTATTGTGAGGGAATAATATTTATGTTGTTCAGAGTCCCATTCTCATATCTATATAAGTTATAACCATATAGAGATGAGAATCAAGAGAATGTTGGGGTATGTACACCTCTATGAACTAAGAATCCAAAGGGTGTAGCCCACGGATACCTCCATAGTCTAATTACTCAAGATGTTGCATGGAGGAGATCCATTTTCTTAAAAGCAAGGAGTCTTGTATGTCAATTTGGAATATATCTAAGTATTAACCTTAAATTAGATTATTATTATTATTATTAGATACATAGAAAAAAAAAATTATTTTCCCTTTATAGGTAATTTTATAATAGTCAATTAGGTCTAGCCCGAGCAGTTGATTGAAGTGTTGTCCTCCCCACCCATCATCAACTCCCACAAGTGGCATGATGAGTTCTTTACAAATATATTATTTTATTCTCGTTGAGCATTAAATATTGCAATTTACCTTGGGCAACATCCTTGAAACCTAGGGGAAGTGCCAAATGGATTTCCTCAAAATGTGTACTTCATAAAGAAAAGAAAAAAAATGAAAAATGAAGTTAAACATGTATTCATCATTACTTTATATTCATCATAATTTTAGATCCATTAAGTGTGAGGACAATCAAAAGTTTTAAAATGCAAATTTCATTTGAGTGCAAAAATTTGAGGAAATTTTTGAACCCTAAGGGATTTGACCTCTAGAGGTCAATTTTATATATTTGTCATCAATATTTTTTTATAAGTAACAATTTTAGTTAATATCTACCACATTAACATTATGAATAAAGATGATAAGCTTCCTCATCTGCAACTCTAAATACACTTCTTAGTGCAATAATCAAGCTATAACATTTAGTTATTATTAGTATTTTTTTTTCTAAATGAAATGTTTGAATGAGTCAAAAGGAGTGACTCAAGTTGGTGAAAACAAAGCTATGTTATTCCCCAACTAAGGTTTGAATCACCATAATGACATACATTCCTCTTATGAGTTTATTCTTCCCCACAATGCGGCATTGATTAGACAAAATCATCATGACCATGTTAAGAAGTCATGTTATGGTAAAAATTTAAGTTCCACCTCTTAATATGTGATCTTAATAGATGATGGATGCTACAAGTTTAACATGAACACATTACAAAAACTTCATTAACATATAGATTAAGAAAGCTTCTAGAGGAGTCATCTAAGATCCTCATTCCCATAAACATATTGTTGTCACCTAAAGATGGGACACCCTTTATTAGTTTCAACCCAGCTTAATGATCATAAGACACTCTTGTAGGGTGAACTGAGCACTTTTGTGAGATTTTTAGCCTACCCCTTCCATCAATGGCAACAAAGATAAATCTTTCTTTACCAAATGACGATCAACTCTAACAAAACTTAGTATTATTTCTTTGTAGCCAATTAGCTTCAACGACTCAACTTCATTTGCATTAACATCCAATCAGTTAAATAGGGATTTGAGGGGAAGAAATATATCTCTCAAAATTGCATAACTACATATATAATGGCAGCATTGTCTACTATTTTACGAACCCATTTATCCTCTAGTGGATGAAATTATCTATGTTAATATTAAATGTATTCACATTTTATATCCTTTCCAAAAATGGCCACTTCTATAGTTACTTGTCACTTATGCAATGACTTTAAGTAAAATAAAAAATTGTATAGGTTTACAACAAAAAATCATCGATCGTAAAAAAATCATCTCTTATACATGTAAAATTCTACATTGATGTTAATGAAAAAACATTGAATACAACAAACATGGTCTTGGCCCTATGGACTTGCACATGCGAAAAAACACATAAGTTTTAACACACTAGTTAGGTAGTAGTCGAAAAAACTCCAACCCCATATAAGTGGTTATCCCAATAGTTAGGGGTTAACCTCATCCTTCAACATGAGGTTTGTGATCTCAACGATTGTTCTCGATTTTGATTACTAGAGGCTTCTCAACCTATTAAATGGTGAAACCCAAGTTCAAGAATGGTTGATCCTTGAGACTGGAAAAAGTCACAAAGATAACATTTGAACGGAATATTTCCCTTCTTATTTTTATAAAGTTGGTACTCCTCTTCTCAAAAAGAAAAAATAAAAAAACTCACAATGATGCATAAAGTAAAAGATTATATACAAATGGAAATGATATTAATATTGGTATTTACAATGTAAGATTGTAAATAAATGTAAGTGAAACCAAGATGATTGTTTCTAGGATAACAATGAATAGAACACACCGTATCATTGAGAAATATGAAAGAAAAAGAACCACATTCATGGAGAATTGGACACGATATTTTCATTGATGTCATAAAGATAAAAAGGATACATATACTAGAAATCACATGCCTTAAATCAAAATCTCGAGATCACAATAGTTATGAGTTCTTAGGAGTTCTTTATGGAACCTCAAATATACAAAAATAATAGGTTTATAAATGTTCATGAATTAAAAATTCCATCATCCAAATGAAATGGGATGGACCACGTAAATGAGAAGACCTTGAAAGGCAAGGAGAAGACAATTAGAAACAATCTTAAGGAATAGACTGGCTCTAAAACAAAAAGGTAAATGAATATTGACTAAAAATAATATGTGGAAGACTCAATTAACGGAACTTTTACTTATAATCTTGGAAAAAATAAAATCCCTTTCTCTCTCTGCACCCAATGAAGTCTCTATTTAATGTTGCACGTTTGAAATAAAACCTAACTACTCCAAATGTCTTTATGTTATTGAAATCAATTAGCCTCCAATTATTTTTTATGATTCTTTTGAGCCATTTTTCGATGAAGTCCCACAATGGTGCTACAATTATTTCATGCTTCACTCTGATATTGGAGAATTAATATTCAATTTCATTTAGTTCATCACCTAGTAACTTGATGCATCACATTCTCTTGATCATAAATCTTTTTAACATAATTTCGTAACCATTTTTTAATATCCTCCTTTGAAAAATTTATAGTTGTTTCAAAATTTTCAGCCAAGAGATGTACAATTTATCTATTTTTCTTTAATCCTTTCTCTTGTTAGTATGACATATGTGGGCCATCTAGTTACTTTGTGATGTCAACAAGTTTAAATAATACATTAGTCATTTTTGTAATAACATTGTCACAATCAACAATAAAATGTTTGAGAGAATTAATCATCTCATTCCAACAACCCTTTAAGTGTTTAAGCCACGTCTTTAAGGGAAAGTTTTGTTCCTTCCTCTGCATTTAATTCATATCAAAGACTCTAGCAATGAAAACACTTATAGTGTTTTTAATAAATACTCATCAACTTCCAGTTCTTTTTGTAAAATATCTTGCTAAGAGGTAATTTTAGAAGCAACAATAAGTGAACTCTTTGTTAGTTCCCATGATTTCAATATTATAGGAAGCCTTGTATTAATATTTCCAACCACACATTTTCTAATATCCACTAATAGACTTGATGTTCCTTTCATTTTTGCACTTGGTTTATAGAACTCTTCAATGGCTCTAAATGTATTCAATGGTTCAACAAACAAAGTCCTCGGACACAAAGAAGCTTACAATTTATTAAATCTTTTCTTTAAGGTATAGATTTCCCTTTCTTACTCATTTATGCAATACTCAAGAGCATCCCCTATTTCCTGGTGAAACTTTAAAACTTGAGAAGCTCTAATTTCTCCAATATTGATGTTATAATTCCATTGTTCTACTATTTTCTTATTTTTTACATTAACCTTTCTAATTTGTAATTTCTCGTAATGCCTGTCAAATTCAACATTGTGTAGATTAATTATTTTTCTTTAAAAATAATAGTACCTTGATGTAACATACCAGGTCCCTTAATGCTTGATTAAGGATAAAACACACAAAAAATTCATCTTCACTAGCTTGACAAATAGTTTTTATGCCATTATATAACATACCCAACCCTCTAAGTCATCTTTAAGGAGGTGGAGTTGAGATTTTCAATTTCCTTTACTCTCATTGAAACTCCTTTTTTTAACCATCTCCATCCTCTACTCATTGTGAGATTTCCAATTATAGAAATTTCATCAGAATTTGATCCCTTGACACAATATTATGCCCATTCAAGATTGACTACCATGTGGCGATAGCATGGATGTCAACATGGTATTTGATCCCTTGACACAATATTATGCCCATTCAAGATTGTCCTTCCAAATACCATGTTGACATCCATGCCATCGCCACATGGTAGTCATTTTTCACATGTGTCTCCACCATATAATTCTACTTTGATTCTATGTATCTGACACATGGTAGTACCTGCACATGTGTATTAGTTTCTTAGGCCATGTCATCTCCTAATACAGCCACGACCTTATATGAATCCAAGACCTTCTTCAAATGATCATTTTTAAGAAATTCCAGAACTCCATGTACATCAACTATTCCTCCCCTTACATTTGTATTTGGGTATTTCCTTATGCTATCATTTTTAGAAGTTTTAGATCTCTGGATACATTTACAAAATTTAAAATATTTGGATTCAGGGACAATGTAAGTGTCCCTCTTTACTATGAGTCAGATCTCTGAAAAAATATCTTTCACATCACCTTCCACATTAACTTCATGTATACTACCACGTCAACCCTTTTAGCCGCAAGTCTCCATGTCACCTCATCACATTGACATGCCATGTTAGCTCGCTCTTACTCTTCATGTCACATCACATTTGCATGGTATCACTCCACATCGACACATATCAACATGCTATATCAACTCCCACTATAGGTAGGATCAAATATTTTCTCATGCAAATCCCACATCGCTAGTCTCTCTGGTATCCAACATCTAATATTTCATTAGATGCCACACTTAGATGTATTTTTTGAATGCCTAGATACCAAGATAAGTCCCTTCCCACCCCTTCTAGGTTCCACATCTGGCATGCAGGATTTTCCATAAGTCCCACACACTTATGCTCTAGATGCCCAAATACCCAAATGCATCCCACTTTGTCTCCTCCAAGTTCCATAACCCCTAGGTTCCATAATCCAAGACATTTAACATCTAACCCCTTTGAGAAGAAACTTTTGAACAGATCCCCAAGTGCTAAAATATCTCCCTCTTATATACAATTAACGAAATTCGATGTTAATCTCTGTCTATAACACTTGTTGGTCTTATAACTTTGCATCCAACATCCAACTTCACTGGAATGAGGTTGTTATCAAAGTTTTTTATGCTTTGATACCCAAATATATTTCACTTAATTTCCTTTCACAACTTAGTTCAAGGTCATGGCCACCTTGCTGGCCCATATGTCCAAAGGATGGGGTTGAGTCCCCATTCCCCAAAATTTTAATTCAACATGAGAATAGGGAAATCCATCACTAAAACTAAGAACTCCCAGTAAGTTTTTGGCTTGTTCAAAACGTTGAAACTAACTCTTAAAAAGGCAGTGACCAACCCAAATACTTCTGATAATTTCATAGCTCTTCTCTAGCCTTGAAAACCTCCAAAGCATTGTCATCAACCTGACACATAGTTACCGATCAAACGATAAAATTACCGATTACCAGTTTTTTTGAGGCAAAAAATAAAAATAAAAACCGATTTTGAAAAATGGTGATGCATAATCACCTTTTTTTTTAGCATATTTTTTGCACTTAAATTTTCTTGTGACTATATTTTTTTTAAATGTCAATGATTTTCATGTCGATTTTAAAAAGTGGTGATGGAGAATCAACCCCTTTTTTTAGAGGGCTTATTTTGACACTTTACATTTTATAATGTCTTCTTCTTCCCTAAGATATTTACTTTTAAGTGTATTTATGTACTTGTTTTTCCTTTCTTTTCCTTTTTCTTTTTTTTTTGGAATAAAATCTTCATTTTTTCGCATAGTTAAAAATAAATAAATAATAAATAAATAAAAAATGGTCAATATTTTAAAGTTAGGATTTTCTATGTGTTTATGTATTGTTAATTAATATTTCAATAAATATCAAGTAATTGTCACTAAAAATAATAATAATAATAATAATAGTACATATGACAAAAAATACACAATTTTCAATATAAATACAATGAAAAAAATACACATTTTGAGACTTTTTGTTAAAATTAGCATGTTAAATAAACAAATTTATAGGAAAATGTTAAAAAAATAAATAAATAAATAAATTTATGAATTTTAAGTCAAAAATTAATAGTAATCACATTTTGTTTGCAAAAAATAATGATTCTTCTCATAAAATCTCAAAGTCTAAACATTACAAGAAAAATTGATGAATAGCTCTCAAAATTGAGTTTTATTTGCAAGCATAACCTAAATTTAATGAATAATATCAACTAATCCATGTTCAACATCTTCTAGACAATCATTAATGTCTTCTTCCACAACATTTTCGGCTTCATTTTGGTCATTGTCCTCTTTTGATGGATCTTTGATGTCTACAAATCTTCCAAAGTGTCCTTTTCCAATCATTCTATATAACGATGATTGAGGTTCCTCTGCCTTTTTTGTCACATGTGATTCATTAAAATCTTCTTTCATCAAACCAACTTCTTGCATTGCATCAGGAAGAAATTGAAGAGTATTAATTCTTTGTTGAATAAAATTGCATTGCAATGAGTCTTTCTCAATCGCAATGCAATTTCTTCCTTTTTGTAGGCAACATGCTAGTGTTGTACCTAATCATCAAGCACAAAAGAAATAATTAAACAAATTAGATAAACACAAAAACTTATATATATATATTAAAATTCAATTTTATATAATAAAACTTACATGAACCTGAGAATGAATCCAAAACCCAATCTCCTTCATTTGAACATAGATATATAGCATAGTTGGTCAATGCTTGTTCTTTTTCATAAATGTTAACTATCTCTTTGTTTGCATCTTTATCCTCATATGTTAGTTTTCTTACAAGGACATCATGAACCAGTACTTGACTATCTTCCCATCTACTCAATTCAAAAGAATGGGCTTATAGATATCATATTTTGTCCAACATTTAACATGCATGAATTCACAATCATTTATAATAGGTGGATCTTCGGAAGAAACAAGATTTGACTTATGCCTATAACATGACATAGCAAAAGTTCAATTAACGTGTGCATATAAAAATAAAAAATAAAAATAAATAAATTAATTAATTAATTAATGTTAATCAAACATATTGTTTCAATGTCTTACCATGTAATTTGCATCCTTGAGTTTGTTTTTCTCTTGAAGCTTGTTAATAACATTGAAAATTGTGTGTCTGAATGAAATGTCTGAAGGCTTAGTACAACATATCTCACAAGCATAATTTCTATCGGTGTTCTGATTTCAAGTGAATGTTGTCGAAAAGATTGCTTGAAACATATGGATTTCAAATTTGCTTTGGGGAAAAGGAAAAGATATTTGTCAATAAATAAAAGCATGCAAAATTCATATTTAGTGGGTTGCATCCAATTTGCACTAGCCAGTTATGACTATCATTTTGGGAATGTATTGCTCTACAAAAAGGATTTCAAAATGTTGCGTTCAATTGGTAATTTTCGTTTGTCAAGAATCCAAGAAAGACTGGAAAAGGATACCAAAAATTATACAGAAGTACGTTATAGACGAGAAGTTGGGCCATTAGAAAATACTACTATATCTTGCATCAAAGACTTATTTTCAAAGCATGGAGAGTGTATGTCAAATAAAGACATAATACATATTCCAGATAATTTCTCGAGACGAGAAATCTACAGCTTATATAAATAATATGCAGAAGGTGCTAAAGGAGTTGGTAATTTTATTACATATTCATATTTTACAAGGGTACTGAAGAACGAATTCAACAATGTTCGTATTCCTAAGAAGACAAGGAGGGGGGTTTGCAGTACATGTGCTTCTCTTAAAGCAAAAAAGGATAAATGTCAAGGGGAAAAAAGAGATATGTTTTCATAATATTATTTTAAAAAATGGATAGTTATCAACTATGAAAATATATTTATTAATAATTTTCTTTTATTTTATGTGCATATTTTGTTGTCAAAGCACTTCAAGAGCATTGCAATCAGCAAACAAGTGAAAGAAAAAAATTGTATAAACATAAAAATAAATGTTATAATAATCGAAACAAATATTTGGATTTGATAATTGATGGTATGGACCAAAAGAAAACACTTCTACCACATTTTGTCTGCACGCCAAAAAGTTTACAAAAGGAAAATTTTATTTAGTTTCACTTGGATGGTAATATGGTCTTTAATGGGAAGATGTTTCCAAAGGTTTACTTCACAGCTCCAAATATTCATAATGATGCAAATCTAACCATAACTATAATCCATGATGTGGTTTCTCATTGGTCTGGTATTCTTCCTGAAGTTTGGTATCTACAATTAGACAACACAATCCATGAAAACAAAAAACAAGTTATTTTTGGGTATCTAAACATGCTCGTTGAATTGGGAATTTTTAAAAAGATAAAGGTTAGTTTCCTTCTTCTTGGGCATACTCATGACCATATTGATCAAATGTTCAGTGATTTTTTAGTAAAATTAAGGAAGATGTTGGGAGTCTGCCATCATTAATTGAATGTATTAAGAAATCATACATTCCAGAGTCTGTTTTTCATGTGTTGGAAGAAAATATTGACACGCAAACATTTATTTTGGGATTGCATGGTGAGGAGAAATGCATTGAACAACTTATTGACATTAGCTTCTAGCATCAATTTCGTATCAAAAAAAATTGATGGGATAGCACTTATATGGGGCAATAAGTATTCAATTGTTGCAAAATGGGGGCCATCATCAGGTTTAGTATTTTTGAAGTTCATTCCAAAGCATCCAATATTTGCATCAAAGATATTGTTATTATAATCAGTTGTTGAACTCCATAATGCACGAAAGCATAAGAGAGATATAAATTATTTTGAATTCCTAGAAGAAATTAAAAGATATATTAAAGATACATATGAGTACTTTGATGTTGTTGATTCAGTTTGGTAGGAGTCTTTTTTCAATAATCAAAGTGATATGATTTCAAGATCAATAAATGAAGATACGCTTTTGAAGACTGCATTTATTTGGCCACAAAATATGTCAAGTGAACATGAGGAAAGACATATTGTTGAACATCAACAATCTTAAGGTATTATTAATTCTACACGGTTAGAGGAAAGACAAATATATATTAGTTCTAGAAGATCACGTGCACAACGTAAAGCCATGGAAGACCTTTGCAGGGGTTTTTTGCAGGATGTTAAGGAGGGTTGCATGATAGCGGTGTTAACATATGGAGATCCATTTGGCTATCCATTCTGGGTTTCCAATGTTATAAAGGTCATTAAATAAAATGAATATATTAAAATTGGTGAAGTACATTGGTATGCCACAAACACCCACCCATTCAATGGTGTGTACGAGCCAAAGATGGTAGGTGATAAAAAAAATTGGCAAAAAAAGAAAAAGAAAGGGCAAAACTATAAATCGTCACCGCACATACCTCTTAAAACTAGAGGATGTTGGCATACTTGTGTATGAATTCAATTTAACAAAGATAGGAACTCTTCACTTGAAGACCATAGACATTTTGAAGAAATTGCCACCAGAAGAAATAGTGTTGAGATGGGAGTATGCTAAATCTAGTCTTGGATCTATAAGACTTTTGAAACCTGAAATGGTGGGAATGCATGTTGACTCAGATGGAGCACTAGTTGATGAAAAAGAATAATATGGATCATCTTCATTTGCATCCAGTCATTCATCTGAAGATGTAGGTTTTGATGGTGTGCCAGAACCTATGACTGGTTTTGAATAAATGTCTAAGGCATTTTATGTAAATGATATATTCATGGTAACTTGAAATAAATATTTTGACTTCCATATGATCTTACATGAAGTTATGAGTCATTTCTATGTTTTTTGGATTATATGTTTTAATTATGGAGAATTCATCTTTTTAGAATATCCACAATGCAACAATGAATTATAAAAATAATTTATCTTATATTCAATATACCAAAGTTGATAGTTTGATTAAAAGTAAAAAAAACATGCAACAATGAATTACAAAAATAATTTATGTTATATTCAATTTACCAAAGTAGATATTTTTATTAAAAGTAAAAAAATCTTAGAAATTAATGTTGAATTTTTAAATTATGTAGTGATATTGCCATGATATTATTTATTATTATCATTTGTTGATATTTTGATTAAATATATAAATATATATATATATATATATATATATATATATATATATATATATATATTAGAAATTAATGTTAAATTTTTAAATTATACAATGATATTGCCATGATATTATTTATTGTTAACATTTGGTATAAGATACTGTTAAAAATGTTGAAAATTTAATGCCTCATTGCAAGGGGACACTTTGTTTTGATGGTTGATTTTTAGGTTTTTGTTGCAATAAGATAAGTTGTCTTAGGCTCGGATTTGAAAAAAGAGATACTTTTAGCCTTTAAAATAAAAATTACTCTTGGAATAATGAATCTTTCATTTACTTGTTCATTTTTTAAAATTGTTTTAGTCATATAATTTGTCCATAATTTCATGGTTCAAATATATTAAAAACTTAAGATTTTTAATTCCATGGTTAAAAACTTGTCAAAATATTAAGGTTTTCCTCAGTTATGATATTTTATATTTAATGCTATGGTTGAAAACAATTACAAATTTAGGATTTTTTAGAGTCAAAATATTTTATCTTTAACAAGATGGATGAAAATTCTTGGAAATTATAAGTCTTTGAGACATGATATTTTTAACTTTAACACTGTGTCTCAAAATGGTTGCAATTTTATGATTTTTCAAAGTTCTAATATTTTATCTTTAATTCCATTGTTAAAAGGTGTGAAACTTGTGACTCGTTTTTTTTGTTATTCCAGCATCAACACCTTTTGTTTCGAGAGTGTTTTTTCAATCATTTATTAAAAAAAACAAAAAAAAGGAGTAAATTTTTTTAATAAAAGGTTGAATATTTACCCTTAAAAAAAACATCATTCTCGAATACACACTATTCGTTTTTGAGGTGCTTTTTTTCAATTTTTTTTGGAATTTTTGAGCTATAGTTCTCATTTTGAGGTAACTTTCTTCTAGATTTTTCATAAGAAAATCACATATATGGTCATCGCCAAATCCATTATGTCTCCCAACTATGGTGAGTTCTTCTCACTGCTTTGGTGTACAAGCCTCAAGCATCTACCTCCATGAATTACAAAAAATACACCAACAATGTTGCTTAACACAAGGGATGACAAGGTCCCCATAAATGCCTTAATGATAGGGTATATATCCTCCACTCAAAACCATCACAAAAATCCTTAACCAACCTTCTCCAAGGTATCAAATAAATGGAATACCTCCTAGTATTCTTATCTGGCATACTAATATGCAACACAATTGTTCCCTTCCATAGATGGCCTAGTCAGGGTCAGTCACATAATAGAAATAATTAAAGGTCCTTGAAGCTCAATTCAACATATAAATTCCATTTCACAAATTTCTCATGTATCATAGGAAAGATATTTCAAGGAAATACCTCTATATATAGAGGTCATACATAAAGAAAATAACATCTAATAAACAAGCATAATCACACATTGATCCGTCTTATTTTTATAGCATATCTAATAGCCAAATTAGCAATATTTATGAGGTATTGAAAAATTATTTCATTTCATTATCAGTGAAGATAAGTACACGTATTTGGTTACTCAAGTTTGTTGGAAGCTAGAGAAGGGAGACCCACTCTCCACCCAACAATAGGATCAACTACACTACAATAATTTTTGCATCTAGCTGCCCCTAAGCCAGATCCAATGCCTTGAGGGGAAATCTCACTCAGTAATGTCAAGGAATTATAGGTTAGACATCACAAAGGATACTTTCCTTCATACACAACCACACTTTACCAATAATTTATTCAAGCCCTCTAGCTCTCACTAAATGTTATAACATTAACTTCCCAAAAAACTCCACAATAGTTCTTACATCTTAGAATGATTTCCTCTCGCCTTCTATTTATATTTGCAGTCTTAGAATCCACATATAGTAATTTTGGTTCATCCCAAAGATCATCTATGTTACATACACACTCTCACTTATTCTTCTTGTGTGTTTCACACACACCATTACTCCCTGCCCCTACTATGTTGTTATGCACAATCATTCTCACACCACCCTGCCTGAGAGCTACACATACTTCTAGATTTCACATTCAATTCTAAAAAGCTCTAGATGGTAAGTTACCAATAACTTAAAGCAAACATGTACCACTCCTACTCTTTTATTGTAGTTGTTGGAATTTGGTGGTTCAACACAAAATTTGTAGTTTTGGGAAAAAGGAAAGAATAGGAAAATAAATTTAGGTAAACAAAAATTTCCCAAAATTGATCCAGATTTATGCAGGAACACAAAAAAATACACATGTAAACATAAATACAAATATGCAACGGAAACAACACTTCATTTCATTAATATCAAAGCACTGAAATTTGCTTACAGACAGAATAGAAATAAACTAGCTAGGGCGTTAATAGCTTATCTCTGAGAAGAGATGTGGCGGCTACAGACCTCTGAACTGAGTTACAATGAAGCTTGGGGGCCTATTTATTATTAAAAAACAATGTAAAATCCTAAACATCCAAAACCCTAACCCTAGGATATGAAGCGCCAAAGCTATGGGCCCCGTTTGGGTAAATTGGTGTTTCAACTTCCCGGGGACGTAACTTTGGCATATGATCTTCGTTTAACGTGCACCATACCTCGTTAGAAAGATATATTCGAGGACTAAAAATTTTGATGTGAGAAAAATAGTTCATGTTGCTCTTGGTTTTCCCAAAAAACATCATTTAGGGCCTCAAAACAGCTTTAGAAGTTCAGGATCTGAAAAACTACCAAAAATAGTAAGTTGTGCGAAAACTGAAAAACTGAAAGAGACAATGGTGCGGCCCCAAGTGGAATAGGTGGGTGGCCACCAATATCCACTTGGATCATTCCTCCCCCCTTAGGAAGCAATGGTACCCATTGCATTGAGTTCCTCCATGAGATGAGGAAACTTCTGTTGGTGAACCACTTGCCTTGGTGCAGGAGTTAGCCAGCTTTGGCAACCCAATAAAGTTGGATCTTCTGTTGGAAAGTGTTCTTGATTTGCATGTCCATGATAAAATCTGTGGTGGCCTCGTCCATGTAGTCTGGGTTTAACTCTATTTTTGTGAGTTGTTCTGCAATGTCAAAGGTGTCTAGTTGAGGTGGGAAGTAGGGACGAAGGCAGTCCACATTGAATATTGGGTGCAAACCAAGGAATGGTGGAATACTGAGCTCAAAGGCATTGTTACCTACCACCTTGGTGATGGTGTACAACCCATATCGGAGTGGGAGAAGCTTGCGGTGGGGTCCAATGAGGTGCTCCTTCTGCAAATGTAGCCACACTTTGTCGCCCACCTAGAATTTGTGTGGTACCCGATGTTAATCATGGCATTGCCTGTACTTAGCATTGGCTCTGTCCAATATGTCATGAACTTATTGGTAGATGTGTTGAATGCGCTCGATGAATTTATTTGCTCTGTCAGCTTCAAACCGAACATGAGCCGAATCGGCCTTAGTAGCCGCAAATGGCATGGCTATGTCAATGGGACATAGTGGCTGGAATCCCAAGCCCACCTAAAAGGGGTTATGTCCGGTTGAGTTGTGGAGAGCCCGATTATAATTGTGTTGTACATAGGGGAGGCTCTCATCCCATGTGCGTGGATGCTATGAATTTTACATGCGTATAATGTGTACAATCAACCTGTTGACAACCTCTGTCTGGCCATCAGTTTGGGGATGGAAAGTTGTGGACTTGGTGAGCTTGGTGTCCAACATTGACCAGAGGTTGGACAAAAATGTGCTGAGGAACTTGTTGTCGCGATATGATATGATAGATTGTGGGATCCCAAATTGCACCCACACTCGTTCAAAGAAGAGTTTAGCAGTGGCTTTTGCTGTGATATTCTTCTTGCAGGCCACCATAATGGCCATCTTCGAGAATCTGTAGACGACTACGAAAACACAGTTGTTTCCATGCTTAGTAGAAGGAAGGCCTGACATGTAATCCATGGAGATGGATTCCCAAGGTCAACTAGGGGTAGGTAGCAGAGTATAGAGGCCTTGCTTCTTGATGGTCGGTTTGGCAATGGCGCAAGCAGTGTAGGATCTGATGTACTTCCCAACATCATGTCGAAGGTTCAGCCAATAGAAATACTTCTGCAGTACTGCCACTACTTTCTTGACCCCGAAATGCCCAGCGACTCGACTGTAGTGTGCTTCCCATATCATCTTCGCACGCTCGCTTGAAGGAACACAAAGGTGTCCTAGGTGACATAACAGTGCATCTTGGAGGTGAAATTTTGGAACTTGTTTACCCCCCAAGAGTGCCTTGTATGTGTGGCCAAATTCTGGATCTCTCTTGTAGAGAAGTGGCCAATGAGAAGTCTCATGCCCACAAGGGTTGATAACAATGGTTAGTGCCATGATCGATGGTCGGCTGAGGCAATCTGCAAAATTATTGGTGCTACCCTTCTTGTACTTTATGTTCAAATGAAACTTTTGCAGATATGTGGACCACTTCTGATGGCAATCATTCTACAACTTCCCTTGTGTCTGTATGAACTACAGGGGTCGGTGGTCTGTCTGGATGATTGTTTCCTTCCCCAAAATGCAATGCTTCCATTGTCAACAAGCCTACACAATGGAATACATTTCTTTGTCATAAGTGGGATACTTGCAAACTATGTTGGACAATGTCTCACTATGATATGCCACTGGATGCCCCTGTTGAGTAAGAACTGCCCCAATAGCATAGTCAGAGGCATCTGTCTCGATATCAAATGGTTGTTGCAAGTCTGGTAATGCAAGCACTGGGGCAGAACAGAAGCAATGTTTCAATTCTATGAATGCCTTTTGTTGAGATTTTGACCAAAATAATTTTTCTCTCACTCCTCCCTTGGTGACTTGACTCAAGCGCCAAGTGATATGAGAGAATCCCAACATGAACTTGCGGTAGAAATTACTTGAATGACTTGGATCTTGGTTGGATCCACATGCACCCCCCTTTCATCAAAAATGTATCCCAGATATTGAACCTGGGTCATGCCAAAAGTGCACTTCTCCAAATTGGCACACAACTTGTGTTGTCGTAGTGTTTGGAGGACATGTCGGATGTGGTGGAGGTGCTCTTCCCAAGTCTAGCTGAAGATCAGAATGTCATCCAAGTACACTACTACAAATGAGTTGGTGAATGGCCTCAATATGTCGTCCATCAACCTCGTGAAGGTTGCGGGAGCATTCGTCAACCCGAAAGGCATGACCAACCATTCGAAAAGGCCCTCCTTGGCTTTGAAGGCAATCTTCCACACATCATAGGGTTCGATGGGTACCTGGTGATACCTGGACTTCAAGTCAATCTTGATGAAATATTTCGCCCCTTTGATTTGTTCTAGAAGGTCATCAATATGTGGGATCGAGTACCTATTCTGGACAGTGATCTTGTTCAGTGCCTGATAGTCAATACAGATTCTCCAAGCCCCGTCATTCTTCTGTACTAACACGATCAGGCTCCCACAGGGCGATGAACTTGGCTGGATGTGGCCTTCCTGCAGTAGCTCCTAAATTTGCCTCTTGATTTCATCGTTCTCCAGAACAGAGTGCTAATAGATCGGTCTGTTGGGTAGCGACACACTTGGGGTCAGATCAATGGGGTTCTTGACCTGACAGTGCAGAGGCACCCTGTGGGTGAGGTGAAAATTTCCCCGTACTCCTCCACAACCTTGTCCATTTGTTGTTGTCGTGCAGAGGAGCCATGTCTGGAGTTCATGGCCACAATCTTCTTCTTGCTAGGGGCGGATCATCAAGAAAACAAATATCCTAGTTTGGGAAATGAGCTTACTGCATTGTTTTGCAGTAACCAAAGAGATAGTGGTAGGCAGTGGTACCTCTGGTATCATGTACAACTTATTTCCCAAGGTAACAATAACAGCGCGAAGCCCTGACTCATACACAGCATGCTGCTTCCACAAGTATGGTTGGCCTAATAATACATCAGAAACATCAATAGGAGAAATTTCACATAATATTTCATCCATGAAGGGCTTGATGCTATAGGGAAGGCAGCACTGTTGGCTGACACGGAGATCCCGTCCATGGTGAAGCCACACGATGGTGTATCGTTGTGGGTGTGTTGTGGTCGGCAAGCCCAACCGCTTCACGACATCTTCTGAAATGAGGTTATTTTGGCTCCCATTATCGACAGTGAACTGTAGCGGGGAACCCTTTACCCACATTTAGGAGTGGAAGAGACGTTCTGCCTCCTCTGGATCTTCTGGTTCCTCCTTCTGGATCTTCATAGTGGGAACAGTGGTGTTGGGCTTTGCATCAATAATCTGTTTCCCTTTGTCATTCCCCTTGTCAAGTTCTGATTCAGAGTCGGAGCATGCATCTAATTCAGAAGCCCTCATCTCGGCCACGAGCAACTACTTGGTCCGAAACTCACTTGTGTTGTGAGTGGAGCTCTTATGAAACTCACACCACTTTCCCGTGTCCTTCTTTGGCTTCATGGTGTTGTTCTTTGCTTATGGCTTTGGCAGGTTGTCTTGGGCTGCCATGCCTTGGCTTTGTCCTTTGTTCTGTGGTTTGGGGGCACCTTTCCCTTGCTTTTGATTCGCAAATCCAAATTCTCGCTTCTTCTACTTGAATTTTTGCTCAATCTTGTCAGCATATCGGTATGTCGTACCAAGCAAGGAGATGTCGAGGAACTCCATTTTCTCTTGAATGTATCTGTGTAGAAAACTGCGATACTTTAGCACCAAATGTTTCTTTGAATCTTTGATATCCAACTTTGTGCGCAGGGTATGGAATAGATTCTTCAGCTCATGCACATCTTGATCCCTTTGTTGCCATAGCGTGGTCCATTGTATGTACTTGCCCTCATAGCTCCCCATGGGATAGTATTGTTCCTTGATGGCATCTCAGAAATAGTTCTAAGTGGGTATGGCTGAGAATAAAGAGGGTTTTGTCTCATCCTTTTTCTCACAATAGGTTTCCCACCAGTCCTTGACATGGGGGGTAGCTTTGAGGAGTGCAAAAATAATCTTCTCCTAGTCATAAAAGTCATGAACTAAGAAATATCCTTCTAATAGATTCAACCATCTATCTATGACATATGCATCTATTTTACCCTCAAATATGGGAATGTCAAAGTTTACTTGTACCTTAAAGGGCGTCGCGCCTCCAGAGTGGCTGTTGGATGCAGATGCGCCGCCTGTGGGCAGTCGTTGAAGGATCTGGGCAAATTTATCCATCATCGCGTTCCTTTGCTTTTTGAGGGCCTCCTCGAGCAATATTTTGATAGGATCTCCTACTCCCTCATCTTTCTTTTCGTCTCCCATGGGCGTCCGTCGGGGTTTGCGAGGCTGATCTTGCAAAGGTTTAACCAGATCCAGCCCCAACTCCTTATACCCCGACCTCATTGGGGACATGCAAAGAAGGATCGAGAAAAGTATACCGCTCTGATACCACTGATCCAGATTTATGAAGGAACATAAAAGAATACAAATGTAACCATAAATACAAATATGCAATGGAAATAAAACTTCATTTCATTAATATCAAAGAACTGAAATTTGCTTACAGACAGAATAGAAATAAACTAGCTAGGGCGCTGGTAGCTTATCTCTGAGAAGAGATGTGGTGGCTACAGGCCTCCTAATTGAGTTACAATGAGGCTCAAGGGCCTATTTATTATTTAGAAACAATGGAAAACCCTAAACATCCAAAACCCTAACCCTAGGAGATGAAGTGCCAAAATTATGGGCCCCGTCTGGGTAAATTGGTGTTTCAACTTCCTGGAGACGTAACTTTGGCATACGATCTTCGTTTGACGTGCACCATACCTCATTAGAAAGATCTATCCGAGGACTAAAAATTTTTATTTGAGAAAGGTAGGCTATGTTGCTCTTGGTTTTCCCAAAAAAAACGTCGTTTAGTGCCTCAAAACAGCTCCGGAAGTTCAGGAACCGAAAAAACTGCCAAAAATAGTAAGTTGTGTCAAAACTGAAAAACTGAAAGAGACAATTGTGGGGCCCCAAGTGGAATGGGTGGGTGGCCAACAATATCCACCTGGATCAAAAATCTCCCTCATAGCTTCTGTTAGGTCCCTATAATACTAGTGTATCCACTTATTGTTGTTAGTGTAGCCCCCTTATTGTTATTTTTGTGCCACTTTAGCCCCCATATTTTTATTATTGTGCCCTTACATTATTATTGTTAGGTCGACTAGGATTATATTGTGACCCCATGGACTCCTATATATAGAAAGGAGGTTTTGTCATTTTTATCATCAAAGAATTTTTCATTTATGTAATGTAAAGGAGGTTTCCCCCTCAAAGTAGCTCATTTCTAAGGCGTTGATCTCTCTTTTATTCTATTTTTAGAGTTGGTTTCATAACATTTGGTATCAGAGCTTTGGATTCTAGGGTTTCGCTACTCCAAACAGGTCATCGTGGAATTTTCGTTGTAACGTTTTTTCTACGAAGGTTTAGAAGCTGAAATTTTTACCACGAGAAGAAGGAATCCTGAGGAACTTCATGTAAAAAATTCAAATCTTGGTTCACAATATTTTCGGAGATATAATCTGTGGAAGTTAGGGTTTTTATAGGCTCCCAAATTTCATCTTAGAGAGGTGACCTTGGGAAAATCATCATAACTCTCTCTCTCTCTGAGCAACGGATTAGAATTCTGTAAAAAGTGGCAGAAAGTACATGGACTATAGTTTCTTGTATATTAATTTCAGAGCCTAAGGAGAAACAATGACACGTGGCACGTCGTACAATTTTGTTCTACTGAACAAGTCCATAATTAGGTCATTGTGGGAGATTGGGCATAACTTTGTCTTGAAGCATCCAAAGCAGGTCAGACCTATGGCATTCGAAAGAAGATTCATAGGACTACTACAGGACCAAATTTCAGATATTGAAGATCCAAAATCACAGAGATAATTCAGTTTCAATATTGAGCTCCTATAAAGAAAGAAAATTGTGTGTATTTGTTTTTTTAAATTGCATAACGTTTGTTTGAAAAAGCAGTTTGAAGTGATTCCAAGGTCATATTGAAGCATTTTTATCAATATTGGGTTCTATAATGCCTCCCAAAAATAATTCCACGCGCATTGAGCCCTCAGAAATATCTACTATGAGGCATGAAGAGGAAGAATTTCACTACGAGATATCAAAATTATTGTACCAAGTGCAACAAATTTCGATCTTACAAAGAGAAATCAAATATGACATAGATGGTTTAGAACAAAAAATGGAGGCTAAGTTGGATGGTTTGAACGATCAAATGAAAGCTAATCTGGATGATAAAATAGTGGAATATCACATCGAGCATCAACAACAAGTTCTACAACTCTCAAAGGATAACCTAACTTTGGTGCAGAATCGAATGAAACAACAGGAAGATCAACATTGCAGCGAATGAAGTTTTGAAGTAGTCACAGAAACAAGAACTCGAAAACTACCAAATCGATCAATTTCAAAGTATCTCAGCAAGTGGAAGAACTTACCCGTTGAAGATTCCACATGGGAGGATGATATTTTATATAGAAGCATCCATAAATAATCAAACATTGAGGGAAACACTTATTTGAAGGAGAGGGGAATGTTAGGTCCCTACAATACTAGTGTATCCCCTTATTTTTGTTAGTGTAGCCCCCTTATTGTTATTGTTGTACCCCTGTAGCCCCCATATTTTTATTATTGTGCCATTACATTATTATTCTTAGATCGGCTAGGATTATATTGTGACCCCATGGACTCCTATATATAGAAAGGAGGTTTTGTCATTTGTATCATCCAAGAATTGTTCATTTATGTAATGTAAAAGAGGTTTCCCCCTCGAAGTGGCTTATTTCTAAGGTGTTTATCTCTCTTTTCTTTTATTTTTTGAGCTAGTTTCATAACAACTTTCTTTCTTAGGCATCGAGATCCATATTGGTTGATCTCTTCTTTAGTTTAGTAATATATTAAATCAATTAAAGTGTGTAAAGATTACTTTTCTCACTACAACAAAATAGGCCATTAGCGTTGGACATAACACTATAATTTATTATTTTTAGGCTTGTGAATTGGCTTCAAGTGGTAACGTTAAACTCAGCGCAACCTAGAATCTTCACTTGTGTGCCTGAAATTGCACTATGAATAGCACCGGGAATAGCGTCGGGAATTGTTTCTTTTATTATTGCTTCCATTGTTGCATATGTTTGTACTTCTAGCTTTGCTCCCAATTGTGCTTTGAATTTTTCTTCTGGCATGGCATCGAAAATGGCTTCTCTTTTGGCTTCCTAATTAACATCAAGCTATGTTTCTATTATAACGTCCTTTGTTATGTCGAGTATTGCTTCCAATATGGCATCGCTTGTTGCACCTAGCTTTGATTCTATTATGGAATATTCTTTAGCTTCTAATATGGCTTCCATTATAGTGTCCCTTGTTGATTCTAATTTTGCTTCCATTATTACTTCTTGGTTTTCTACCTGAATGGCTTCTTTGTTTACTTCTTAGAGAATGCCAAGTTTGGCTTGTAATATTGCTTCCATTATTACTTCTTTGTTTCCTATTTGAATTGCTTATATTTTTTGCTTCTCAGGTAATGCCAAGTGTGCCTGCTAGTATTTCTTCCATTATTACTTCTTTGTTTGCTACTTAAATTACTTGTTTTTTTTATTCTTAGGTAACACCAAGTTTTGCTTTTTTTCTTCCAAGATTACTTGTAGTATGCTTCTAGTTTGGCTTCCATTATGGCTTCCTTGCTTGCTCCAAAGTTGCTTCCCTTTTAGCCTCATGGATTGCTTCCTTTTAGTCGGAATGTTTGATTTATGTTTAGTGTTGAGGTTTGATTCTTTTTTAGGTCTAGGATTTGCTTACTTCTAGTGTTGGTATTTGATTCTTAATTAACCTCCAATTTTACTTCCTGATAAGAAACCAATTTAGAGCCAGTAATAGCTGCAAGTATGGCTTCCAATTTAATGTCGAATTTTACTTCCATTTTAGAGCCATATTCTACTTTCATTTTGACAACTCATGATGTTTCCTTTATAGCTTTCATTTATTAATTTAATATTCATTATTTCAATTAAATTAGTTAAGTATACCATACCTTTTAAATAACTTATATGATTATAAAGTAAGCCATATTGCATTTGAAATATTTTATAGCAAACCATTTATAAATAATTTTTAGGGAAATGGACATCCATACAAACAAACAAAAATTTGTTTGAACTATAACCGATATTTTTATATTATTAATAAACAAAATTGTTGGTTGTGACTAACTACACATAATGTAGGCCTAGATTCACATCATAGAGATTTCCATAGCAGAGCTCTTTCATGTTTCTTATAGTTACATACCACACCACAACATTGGAATAAAATAACAAGATTAAATATTTTTTTAACTATAACGGGTATTTTTATATTATTAATAAACAAAATTGTTGTTATGTGACCATTTGCACATAATGTAGGCCTAGATAATACATTTCCAAATGATATAAGTCAAAATGATACAACTCAATATGGTACTGCAAGTGAAAATTATAGATATGATAATAAACATGAAAAAATACATCATAGAAATTTATCAACAATTATCCATGATGGAGTCTATATGATCAACGTCATTTGCTACTACTTACGGATCGCTCATCACCATCATCATCTATAGCATGATCATCATTAATGTCATCATTGTCATCGTTTGTCTCGGTGTCCTATCCAACTACCTCATCATCATCATCTTGAATGTTTGAACTAGACCCAACAATCTCAAGATCAATTGGATCTTTTGAAAGATCCATGTTCTGCAAAAACAAATATTCAAAATGAAAATTTATTATTTATTCATGCAATATGTGATATTTATAATATTAAAACATCTGAAATAGAACCATAATCATATTACACCATATCAAAATGCACATACACACCATAATAAAATTCAATTAAGTTACAACTAAGATGTCATTCCAATGATGTAAAATATGAAACAATTCAAATAAACGTTAGTATATCATGGAGAAGGCTAGAGGATAGACATATAGAAATAGATAGACATTGACAGAGGGGGAGAGCGCTAGCATTGTAATCTTGTATGATTCATTAAATCTCAATCATTCATGGTGCCATAAATTTTTGTTGACCAGCTTGTGTGTATTATAGTGTACCAACACTTGCTAGGAAGGAAGGGTTGTCTTTCTTGGCAGGGATCACTGGTTAGGAAGGTATTGTAGTTGTTTGATTTATTTCATCTTAGTTATAATTCATGTTTTATTGTTGTTACTATTATTATTAATCTTGTTCATGCTTTAATGATTGCAAAATTCTAACCTTTGTATTGTGCAACACCATCGCTCTTGGACCTGTCCCATTGTTAGTGTGACATTTATTTAATTTTTATTATAGTTTAATGATGTGTTCATATCATTTGAATATGTGTTTCAACGTTTTTTGAGAGAATAGTTTCCACAATTGTTGTTCTTTACTTAATAAGAGTGACAGTGTGATAGAGTGGTTTCATTGTGAAAACCCCCAATATACTTTAACAAAGTTTCTTGAGAATACAAATTAATACTCAAAATAAGAGCTCTTCTCCTAAATTCATGAGCATAATCTTGCACACTTTGCCCTTTCAATTGTCTAAAATTCTTCCAGTCCATAATGGCCTTTTGCATGTAAGCTAGAGGATATAATTGCCTTTTAATGGCAGAAATAAAACTTGACCAAGAAATAGAGATCTTACTGTAGTTTTTAATCTCTTCTTGAGTCCTTGCTTCCCACCGTACAAGTGAATATCCTTCCATCCTCAAGGAAGCCAATTGAATATTTATGCCATCTTCATGAAGGTTCTGAATTATGAAATAAACCTCCAATTGACGAATCCAATTATCCATCCTCTCTGCATTTACCTCGCCATTATACATTGGAAGCTCAAATTTGACATCGAGTTTGAGTAAGGGAGTTTTTCCTCTTGTGCCTTTTGAGTGAGCATGTGTAGTTTTAGCTGTGAAAGTGGAAGATGATGTTGATGGACATGATGAGGATGATGATGAAGATGGTGGAGATGGAGGAGGCTTTCCTCCACTTCCCTTTGAACCCTTATCTTCATCCTTCTTTCCTTATAAGGTTCCCTCTCCATGTTGAGACTTAGAATTCTCTCCAACCATCCTAGTGTCCCTCTCTTCAAAGAGGATCCTAACCCTTTCAGTCAGTTCATATAAAGCCTTTTTGTAAGCTTCATGTGCTGAAATACCTTCAGTCTCTCCAAAACCTGACATGATGGATATGGATTCAAGCTCAGCTTTTGGTGCAACTTGTACCTCCTCAATCTCAGCTAGAGATAAAACTGGATGTGCTTCAAGTGAAGTTATGAGTGAAAATTTGGGTGGATATGGTGCCCTTGTGGCTCTCCTTCTCCTGGCCCTAATCTCAAGACTTGGAACCAATATTTTCCCTTCTCCTCTCTGCAACTTCAACCTTGTAAGCATCACAAATTTGCAACCATTAAAACCCTACTTGCACAAAACTCAAGCAAATCAAGAAAACAACCTTTGAAACCCTTGCTCTGATGCCACCTTGATCTGAATTTGAATGTTAGTTTTGTTGTGCTAATTTCAACTTCAAATTTATAATTAAATTATTGATCACTTGCTTTATGTGCATAGGTTTCCTTAGTGTTTATGAGTGTTAAAATAGGTAAATGTATTGAATTTTATGTTAAATTCATGAGCATAAAATCATTAAAAATAAATGTTGAACAACAGAAATAACATGTACAGTAAACCATCACAAGGATCCATTAGCACAGTGTTTTGATGAAGGAATTTGCTCCTCCTAGGCTACATCTCCTTGGTCCAGCTTCCATGGCTTGGGCCTATGTATTTGCTCAAATGTACAAAAAGTGTTGTTTACATTCATCTATTGCTCTTGGAACCTGCTTCAATGTGTTCAAAATGTCCAAATCATTCAAAATGACTCTTCTTCCTCCCAATTTGGTTGAATTTTGCAAAAGTTATGACCAAAACAGTTTGGCCTAGGAAATCTCCACTAAATCTGGAGATAACTCCAGATAGTGTAGGTAAATCTGGGGTTGGTGCCGAATTTGGAGGACCGCCAAATTTTTCGCCAAGTAAACTGCAGTTTAATTAATGATAAATGAGATTATTTGCGGATATGTGTGGATTAGCGCTATGAGTGTGTTTTAATATAATCCTGCTTTAGCATATGCATTTAGCGCATTAACAATGGTTTAGGGGCATTAAACCTGCTCTTTAACATTAATCTCCATGCTTAACCATAAGCGCTCTGCCCATGGTCTAGTGGAAAGGTCTTATGGGGAGGGGGTTGGCCCCCTCCATACCCTCCTTGGTGAATGTATATAACAATAAATATAAGGTAGCGGCATATGATAACAAGGACTGAGTTGTAAGATATAGTGTTGTTGGAGACCTAGGCGCAAGTGCAGCCGCCCTGACCCTTGCTTCAACAGCCTCTACTATTCGATTCTAGCCGAATTGCCCCTATGGAGGACATCCCGAAGGTGGCCACTCCTCCTGATCACGCTTCGACCTTTTCGGCGTTGATCAACTCGTTGAACCCGCCTCAACCAAGGCCTACAATTTCTAAGTTTGTTAAACAAATGGAAGGGATTCAGGAAGTCTCTTTGCCTCTTGTGATCCCTCGAATGGTTGCTCTCTCTCTCGCTGAGAAAGGCCTCATTGGAAAATTCACTGGCCTCTGGCCCTCACCGAAGACAGTCTAGAAATGGGTAGAACGCAACTGGATGGACAAGATCAACGGGAAAATTTCTATCAGATTCTGTGGCAGGGGATTTTATGCAATCCACTTTGAGACAAAGGAAGACAAAGACCTGATATTCAGGAATGGGCCATATTTCATGGATACCATAGGGCTTTATTTAAACAAATGGACTCTACACTTTGATCCAGAACTCGACGTTCCCAATGTTGTCCCTGTTGGGGTCTGTCTTCCTCATCTTCCCCCTCACTACTGGGGAGATGAATTTGTAAGAGCGATTAGGAACATAGTTGGAAAGTTTATTGACAAAAGCAAGCCAAAGGATAACATGCAAGCTTGTGCAAGAATCTGCGTTGAGGTTGATCTAGGGAAAGGACTTATGGAGGTGATCAAACTAAAGGTGGACAACTAGACTCATATTCAACAGCTGGACTACAAACAAATTCCCTTCAAGTGTAAGGTATGCCATGAATACTGTCATTTCACTAATAGATGTACAAAAGTTATTGAGGTTGAAAATTTAGACCTGGAAGGACAATGGGAAGTTATAAAAAAAAAAAATTGTGCCAAACCCTAGAAACACTAGTGCTCCATCCGCCCATCAAACCTCTCACTCTGCCTTCCCCCCTAATCATTCTCATCTGGATCCTTCCCTAATCTCTCTTCAAATCCCTAATCACCCCCTTAACCCTCTTCAAACCCCTGATCCTCCCTTTATTTCTTCCAACCCCTTCCCCTCCCTTGCCTCCTCTGAAGAGGATCCTCCTCAACCTTCCATCCCCTCTCCCCATCTGGATCCCATCCTTCAGCCCTCCCCTTCCAATTCATGTCCTCCATCCTCCTCAGTCGAGCCTTCTTTAGCTTGGATCGTCACCAGGAATGCAGCTAAGGAGCGGGGGGTTGTTTTGGAAACCCTTAAAAAAACAGGCCCACGAAGAAAATCATCCAAATACCATCGAGATGAAGCAGCTCAGAAGGATATTTCCCTTGGAATGCAACACCCAATAGAAACCTTCATTGGAGGACTTATAAACAAAGAAGTCAATCAGCATGAACCAGGAGGGAAGACAAGGTCTCAACCTGCATTCCTGAAATAATGAAAGCATTCACTTGGAACTGTAGGGGATTAGGGCACCCATCTAAAAACATTACCCTAAGAGACCTTTTCAATCAAGAAAATCCTGGCATATTCCTCCTTCAAGAAACCAAACAAGGAGAAAAATATGTAGCGAATATCAAAAGAAAAATGAGGAATTACACAAGCACCATGGTGGAATCCAGAGCTGCCTCGGGAAGAATAGCCACAATTTGGAACCAAAATACTTGGAAACAGCTAGCAGTTATAAATATTCATGACTGGATTAAAGTCAAACTACATAACATGCAAGAGGATGTTATGAAAACTGTTTACAATATATATGGCCCAAACAATTATAGAGACAAGGAAGTTTGTTGGAGTACCATGAAAGCTGACATAGACAGTGAGTACAATCTTAATGTCAGCATTGGAGGGGATCTAAATCTGATCATGCATGCCAATGAAAAAAGAGGATGCAGCTTTAACCCTGATCCTTTAAGAGAGCAGTTGGAAACTATTATTCATGATCATGAGCTAATGGATATCATTCATAAAAACTGAAAATTTACTTGAAGCAATCGAAGAATCGGGGCTGGAAACATAATGAAAAGGCTTGATTGATTTCTAGTTGTTGTTTCCCTCATTTCTCATTTTTCTGTTGCATCCTCTACCATCCTGCCATGTTCTTCCTCTGATCATTACCACGTCTCCCTTGCCTTAGGTGATCAGTCCTTCCTTGGGCCTCTCCCTTTTCGATTCAATCCCCTTTGGAGTGATATTTTAGAAGCTAGGTAGATTGTGAATAGCACATGGTAAAAACATGTAGAGGGTTCCCCAATGCACATCTAGGAGACAAAGCTAAAGATGGTGTGTATTGCACTCAAAGGATGAGCAAAACTCCATTATAGAGAACCGACAAAGTGAGAAATAACACCAAGAGAATGTTGGAAACTATCCAAATAGACATCGACACCCATGGAGCGAGAAAAGAGAAGCATGAAAAGGAAAAAGAGCTTTATTGAAACTTGTAAAAAGCTAACAGAAAAGAAGAGGAAAAATGGAGGCTCAAATCAAGAAATCTCTGGTTGCAGACCGGGGATAAAAATACCTCATTTTTCCACAAACAAGCCACTGTCATAATTTCAAGGAACAATATCACAGTTATAACAGATGAAGAAGGAAAGATGCACACATATCAGGAGACTATTAAATCAGTTGCACATAGCCATTAAAAAAATCTCCTAATCGAAACCGTAGAACTGGAGGATTACAGTGATTTCTTGACTCATATGCCCAATCTGATTACGGATGAGATCAATTCCTCCCTCACCAAGGAAATCGAGGAGGTTGAAATTCTTAATGCAATATAGACTCTCCACCCCGACAATTCATTGGGCCCAGATGGTTTCACCATAAGTTTTTTCCGGACCATCTGGGATGTCATTAAAAAATACCTCACCAAAATGATCCTATGGGTTCAAAGAAAAAAGAAGATCAGGGGATTCACAAACTCAACATCCTTGCTCTCATTCCCAAAGAGAATTGCCCCTCCTCCTTCTCCAGATTCAGGCCTATTTCCCTTTGCAACTCATCGTATAAAATCATTACCAAAATCCTAGCCACCCGTCTCAAAGCCCACCTCCCAAACCTCATCTCCGATAATCAAGGAGGTTTTATCTCCCAAAGACAAATCACTGACTCTATTATTTTGGTCCAAGAAGCCAATCACTCTAGCATGATGAGATCCGAGAAAGGATTTATTCTGAAACTCAATATAGCAAATGTGTTTGACAAAGTGAGACACTCCTTCCTCCTCCCAGTTCTCCAGAAAATGGGATTTGAAGCAGACTTCATATCCCTCATCTGTGTCTGCATATCCAATCCTTAGATCTCTCCCTTAGTCAATGGAAGACCTAGAGAATACTTTCAATCCTCCCGAGGCCTCTGGTAAGGCTGCCTCTTATCTCCCTTCCTCTTCATTCTTATGGCAGAGTCTTTTAGTAGGGCCTTGGATCACAAGCGCGGAATTGGGCTAATCACAAGTATCAAATTTAGCAATAGAGTCAAAAATATGAATCACTCTCAGTTTGTTGATGACACCCTCTTAATGGGTGGAGCCACAAGCATTATAGCTCAGAGATTTAAATTGCTTCTTGACAAATTTATGCGTTATTCTGGAGGGCAGATAAACTACCATAAAAGTTGTATCTATGGGTGGAATGCAACAATCAACACCATCCACAGTATTGCTCAAATATTTGGGGTCTCTTATAAGTGGAATTGGACTCATTTTAATTATGTTGGGATGTCAGTCAGTGTAGGACAGTTGGATACTAAGGTTTGGAATATCAACATCGACAAAATGAAAAAGAAATTTCAACAATGGGGGTCCTCTTGGCTCAATTTGGTTCGGTGCATAATCCTCTTAAAAGTTGTCCTCTTTGCCCTGCCTTTGTATCATTTTTCCCTGCTTCAGGCTCCCATCAGCATTCAGCACAAAATATAATCAATTTTAAGACAATTCTTATGGCAAGGCGGTAAAAATGAGAAGAAGAAATTCAATTTGGTCAAATGGAGATAGGTTACTCAAAATCACGAAAATGGTGGACTTGCAATGCACATTCTAAGCTGTTGAATATTGCTTTTGGGGGGGAAATATTATGGCGCCTTGTAATGGGACAACAAACTTGGTGGAAGCAAGTGCTGGAGGCAAAATACCTCTCCACTGCAAGACAAAATATTTTAGATCAGGCTATTCCCAACATACCTTGCTCTCGAATCTGGGATATTTGTAAAAAATCCATTCCTTTCATCAGCAAAAACATCTCCAAAGTACCGCAGGGAGGACGCAGCATAAATATTTGGGAGGATAAAATCATGGGGCATCCCCCTCTCTTAAACAACCCAAGCATAATGTGCATTCAAAATTATCTCCGAAATAAAGGGATAAATACTTTGGAGCAAATTTCCAGTTGGGAAGTGAACACTAGCATCTGGAATGGTTGGACCTTTCCAATTATACCATCCCTCCTCGAAATTGATCAAGAAATTATGAAAGGAATGCTCCATGGTGCAACTCTCTGTCAAAATGAAAACAAGATAGCTTTAGATGGGATCCTTCAGGATCTTCCTACATTGTTAAAGCTGGGTATGAGTCCCTTCCCAAAGAGCGATTCCCCGCTCCTCCTTAGGCCATCTGGAAACAAATTTGGAAATCAGAAGCGCTCCCAAAGGTCAAAATCTTCATTTGGATCTTGCTCAAAGGGAAGATATTGACCGTTGAAAACTTTAAAAAAAAAAAAGAGAGAGAGGCATCCATGGTGCTTCCAGATGCCCCCTTTTCCTCAAGGCTGAAGAGATGACATTCCACCTTTTTGTTGGGTGCCCCTTTGCCAATCAGTGTTGGAATTATCTTATGGATTCCTCCCAGATTGATTTAGGTGCAATCAGCTCAGTCTTGGACTTGATAACCAATTGGAAAAAGAGTTACCCATGGGGAAAAAAGAACAAGAATGTAGCTAAAAGAGTCTGGGACACCCTTCCCCATGTATTACTGTGGAACATCTGTCTTACAAGGAACAAGGCTATCTTCCAAGATCAAAAACCTTGCATAAGGAAAGTCTAGAACAAGACCTGGAGTCTCACTATTGAGAAAATTCTTTCCAAAAACAACAACCATCTTAATATCAATGATCTACAGGCTGAAGAAAGAATCTACCTTAGCAGATCTCTTGGCAATCCTCCAATGTATAGCAAAACTCCAGTCAACCAATCTTCCCACAAGGATTAGTGGAATATTAGACTCAAATAGAAATATTTTATTGAGTGGCTTGACGGACTCAAAAGGCTTGCGTTCTTCTTCGATGGTGCTTGAAAGGAAAACCCAGGAATATCAGGGGTAAGAGGTTTCATTATGGATGGGCAGGGCTGCATCGTGGCTTCCTTTAAATGGGGGCTTGGCTGTATGTCAAACAATAGAGCTGAAGCTTATGCTCTGTTGAAAGGCTTCCATATTTGGTGATTCTGCAATTATCATAAACATGATGAAAAATTCAACTTAGACCCCTAACATAGCTTTAAGCAGACTTATTGCTAGATGTTGCATCTTGAGTAAGGATATTGAAGATCTCTCCTTCTTTCGTGTTCTTAGGACATATAATAAGAAAGCAGATATCTTAGCTAACAAAGCTTGTAGCAGACCAACTGATCAACTCCTTTTCCAAGAAGGCATAACATTTTCTCCCTTGCCATGAGCCATCTCCCATGCGCAATCTATGCCTGTCCGATTATCTGCGCTTCCGTGATCCTGTCAAGGCAGGTCTGTCACTCCCATATCTTTCACAACACCATTCTCGTGACCTTATCTTTTCATGAATCTCGCCTTTCCTTTCCACCCAATCCGTCTACTACCCATGTCCCCTCTATTTATTCAGCTTTTGTCTTCACTATGAAACAACATATATGCAAAGGCGATTGCAACACACTCTCTGATCTCCATCCCTCTCTGAATTCTGTGATCCATCGAAATCGCCCTCTTGGGCCTTGCCTCCTCAGGCGCTTATTCGCTGAGAATCCCCTTGGTCACTCCCATTCTAAATTGTTGAATCCCTGCAGCCTTATCTCTCACCTTTCTTCCTCTCTCCCGCAATCTGTCATTTGCTGCATCAATCCCGACTCTCCTACTTTTCCTATCCTTCAGCAATACAGAGGTTCCAACAACATTTATGTCTCCTTCAGTGCGCAATTTGCACCCCTTCACAGTCAATCAGTGCTCCTTCTAGCCATCATGAGGAATGAAAATTGTTTTCATTGTGTTGATCTTCAAGTTGAGATGGAGCTGATAAGAGGTCAATTAAAGATTATGGAAGACAAACATCAAGTGGACACCACCTTCCTTCAACATCAAACACAATCCTTTCAAGAGCACCTAAAGGGTGCCTCAAACCGATGTGCTCACATGGAATAATCCTTGTAGATTCTGTGATACATGCTTGACAAGCGTTCAACACCTAGTTCCAGCTCAAACAATGTTACCACTACCAATTCAGGCGATAATCAAGACAACACTGATGCTTCAAATGGTTGGCCAATCAGCATAGACTAATCCTCACTCTTCCATCTTTCTCTTCTGATCATGTCATTTAAATTTTCACTTATGCTCTCGTAGTTTGTTAGAATATATCAAGAATTTGTTATGCAATATAGTAGTAATAGTCATCACAAAGGAGGCTCAGTATTTTGCCACATCACCCCTCCATGGCTATCCTCTCCATCATTCTAATGTAACAGGGAATTCTTCCCCCTCTTTTGTTGAATATAAAATAGAAATTGAATCAGTTAAAAAAAAAAAAACAAGGACTGAGTTGTGGTATGATGGTAAGAATGGCACGTTGTTTTGGGGGAGGTTGTGGAGTCGAGCCCTGACCTACACCCAACCTTGTGTGTATTATTTTTGCGCCCATAAACATTAATATATGACCTTTAAACCTTTGGTAATATGATATTAATTCAGACTTTGATATATATTACCTCCAACCTTTGATATGTATTAAGTTCGAACTTGGTATATATGTAATTCCGACCATAGCATAATTTTTTATTTTTATTTTTTGACTGGATTGCCATGTCACCATTTTGTTTTGTTCTGCAATTTTTTTAGCTGTTTAGGAAACGAACAAAAGGCTCAATCTTCTTCATCCGAACTCCATTTTCGACAAAATGAATTGCACTGGATTCCTGGAGACATGCTCTTCGTTGTCATTCATTTTCCATTCGATTTTGAGCACTTTCAATTTTGAGCTTTAACACTGAGCACCTGATCACAAATGTACACCGCAACATATGTAAAATGTGTACACAATACCACATGTACACGACACCACATGCACGACATGTACATGACACCCCATGTACATAACACCACATGCACACAAATCCACGTGTAAAATCATGCAAACAACACCATATGTACCACATGCACACAACACCATATGTACATAGCACTACATATACAACATGTACATAGCACCATACGTACACAACACCACATATCCAACATTCACATTACACCATATATACCTAGCACTACATATGCACTATAGACACAACAACATATATACCACAGGCATACAAAATCATATGTACACAATACTACATATGTTACAGGTACACATCACCATAGGTACAATCATTGAATATATAACATGTGCAACATATACACAATAGTAGTACTGCACATCCATAGACCACACACTGACCCCGCAATCGAATTTCTGTCTTTCCACTATCCATGCTTATCCTAGCATGTCACAGATCACACTACTTTCACTTCGTTGATGTACCCCTTAGCATTACCTCTCCATAACATAAACATAGGCATAGTACAAACATATAATTTAAATTCATGTCCACATGATACTTACCTCATAGATATGTCAAAGCTACTCTGCCACTTGATTCCTCATAGCCAAGAACCTCTTTATGCCATTCACCTACATAATCAATCATTCCTCCAGAAGAATGATACGTGACAACCTTGTCAGACAGTGGCAAATATACATACATAAATACATATATAATCATTAACATAAAACAATCGTCATCCTGTCAGATAATGACATTCATACACCCATATATACATATAAACATTTAGCATCAAACAACCATGATCCATGATGACCCTATCACATACATACATACATGTATACATATATAAACACCAACATAATCATGATCACATCATAATTACCATATAGCATAAGGTCAAGGTTAAGACAACTTCCTTGATATGTGCACACCATGCACAACATTGAGAACAACAGTTCCCAACATAGCCAAGGAATCTATCATCTTAGATCCATTCAATTTACCTACTCTTCCATTGTACATTTACCCAATGGGCTCAACCAATCCAACTGGTTGTCATATCCTTACCTTCCACTACGCTTACTCATGCACCAAGCTTCATCTAAGCCTTACATTACCTGGTGGGTACCTTACAGCTCTCCCTGAGCTCCAGTAGCTTCCTCTTTCCCCAACCAATTCCCAAGACTCAAAACATAAAAGGCAAGAACAATAAAAAACAAGAAGAATACCATGAAAACCAAGGCAATATGACACCGCAACAAAGTGGCATGATCGTGCACTAGACGCAATCAACACTGCAAATCAAGCGAAAATAAATCAAAAAGACCGAAAGTAAAAGATTGGAAAAAACACCATGACTCAATTCCCATGGGTTCCCCAGTGCTTCCGAAGGAAAGCTCAACCAACGCCTTCTTCAATATTTAATGGCAGTCTCTTGCCATGCAATCCCCTGCATCATATTGCCATAACCATGATATGCCATTTATCTTACCTTGTTGTGAAAAACACACTCCCTTGTAATTGAACACACATGTCAGCCACATGTTCCAAATATCAAGACAACATATCTATCAATTTGAAACCAACCTTTACCAAGTCTAACAAAAATGTAATAATCAATTCACATTCATCGGTCATAATACATAATGCTACAACTATCACCTACTTACACTCGAGTATATATCGATTATCTCATCACATATGTGTTAGCACAACAAACTTAAACAAGATCATTTCTTCATGCAATCTTATAAATACAACTCATATCATGTGGTTAATCAAACATTCAAACAAACTATAAACGTATCATGTTATATAAGTCAACTAGACGACATAATAGACACCAAACACTCAACACCATATAGATGACATAAGCAAACTCATACCTTAATGTATCTCATGGTAGGCTATCTTGTCTGAACAATCAATCTAGATTAGCACAATATAACTTCTCAACACATCAACTCAAACCTAAATAAGGTCATGATTATCCATAATAGTAACTAGCTAACATGTTCACATCATAAACTCATAAACACATGTAATTCACGCATAACAATCATAGATGCACAGTCAACCTAGATTAGTATGACATAATATCACAAATAAGTCAACTCATGCCTTAATGTCATAACCCCAACCATTTACCCAGGCCAATCCAATTTAGCATGATACATATAACATCAAGATATTAATGTTATATCAACTAACATATAACAACAAGAAGTTAACATATAACATATTCATCAATAACATATAACATAATCATCAAGTTAACTAACATAAAACACAAAAACAATGCATATAAAAACACACTGCTATCATTCATGACCATTCGACACATGTGCATATGACCACACAGATTCACTAGCATCTATCACATATGTAACCATAATAATAGAATAACAAACATGTAAGTAACCCTAATTATTACAACAACCATGAATCACATACCTGCATGCCAAGCATACTAACTTGCATGACGGTCTGCTCTTACCCCACAGTCCATTGTTGCAACTTCACTTTAAGGATTTGCATCTCCTACTCAGTCTCAGGCAACACATTAGCATCATAACATACCAATATCATCATGATGACCTAATTGCATACAATTACCTTATGAACAACAACCTCAATCAAACCATGCAAACTTTACCATATGCACCCACTTGAAATGTATAACCAATCATGAATGACCAATGCATGTTCAACATATGACATCACACAAGCAAGCATATACAGATAACATCGAAGACAAATATGTAACCCTAGCATAAGAAAGCAATGCATGTACAATATGTGACAATATGTCAGCAAGCATGCATGAACAATACACAAGCATGTACGAACAATACACAAGCATGAGCAACACATAACCAATCATACACTCATGAAAACAACACCATTAGCACTTCCATGGCGACACCACTGCCACTGTGGCCAACAAAACACAAATGCAACAAGAACATACACCATAGGCCACAAGCATACTAAACATATATGCAATCAACATAAATGCATGATCAACACATTGGCCATCCAATCTGAGGGTTGAACCATGCTTTGATACCACTTTGTGGTATCAGATATCACCCAAAGAGAATGCAACCATGCTTTGATACCACTCTGTGGTATCAGATATCACAAAAAAAAAAAAAAAAAAAAGCATCGCCCAAGGAGAGCGCAACCACGCTCTGATACCACTCTGTAACACCCACTTCCCACATATACCCAAGTAAACAGCCAACCGAGGTAAACATGCAACATGAGGCTACTATAATGAGATTCAACCTCTTATGTGACCTTAAGGAAGTGGAACCAATGGAAAAGACAACCTATGGACCTTGTACAACAGCCACAACACCCCAAGGAGGTAACCCAACCATTAAGGCCTCTTACCCTTGGGTCACACTAACATTTTGACCCCATTTCAGCCATATCTGCATGCGTAACACTGCATTTCATGGGCTAGGAGGCTATATCCGTGAGCGTAACACTACAAGACAGCGACTAGGGCCCCAAATGCTCAATTATGTGCTTGCGGCTCAGGGATTTGAGCCACCTTTTCAAGCTCAGATCCTAGGTCACTAACTAGAACTTCAGAAAAACTTAAGGAATAGTAAATAACAATAATACAATGATACAGAAGCAATCACATCAACAAGAACTCATTTGTACCCCTCCTATCCATGATAAGCATTTTGTCAAACATGTCACAAACATTGAATCAACAAGTGTAAACAATTGATTTAAGCATAGGGGTATCATACTTTTATGAAAATCACTAAGAAGCATTTATCCCTTACATCATTAGCTGCAATACAATCTATTTGACAATAGATACACTGTGCATTCATTTACAAGTAAAAACATGTATAGAACCATACATCATCACTGATAAAATACATTCTTATAACCATCATAATAACAACAGAAAAACAATGGATACAATAGCAATAGAATTCCACATAATAACCAGTACATTTGCATACCAAATACCAAATGAACGAGCTCTTCATTACTGGATGTAAAAACCACTTGAACATGGGACTTCCACGTTCCACTCGACCATAAATTAGCTGAGCCAAATCTCTCTTCATCTCCCTCGTGTCATATTCCAAGCATGAATGAGGGACTCATAACCAACCAAAAGAACCAAACAAGCATGAATGCTACCAGGGTTCTCCACCTACACCACGAGGAATTTGAGTGCCTCCTAGTCTCTGAGGCTTTACCATAATCCACAATCCAAATTAGGGATCACTAGGCCCTAAACCGAGGCATACTCTCCATTCTTTACCGTACATCCCATACTGTAACTACTAGGCCCAACGAAGATCAATCCACCTCATGGTTTTACCATATATACTGCCATTCACCACCAAGGATTCCTAGGTCCATTAAGGCACACAATATGGCTTTACCGCAACCCACAGTCTAGCTCAGGGGTTACTAGTGTAGTGGCTTTACCGTGATCCACAGTCTGGTTCAAGGACCACTAGGCCACATGTTTGTCATTTTGGAGATCCACCTCACTCAGCTTTGAATTCATGTGACAATCCAGCTAAACCAAAGTATGAGAAACCCATCACATAAAAGTTATACATAAATGGAAAGGCTAGGATGAAAACATTGTCAAACTTGGAAAAACCCATCCATGACAGAAAAGAACCACATGCAATACCATGCACGCCAGATCTAGCAAGGAAATCACACATGTAAATCAATACCTGCAAAGAATCTTGTTGTAGCTACTTGATCATGCTCTTGCTTGCTTTCTTCTTCCTTCTTCTTGTTTTCTTTGCCTTTCTTGCTCTAATGCCAAAGTGCTCCAAAAAAACTATAAGTATCCAAGAGTGAGAGAGAGAGAGGGAGAGAATAAAGAGAACCATAAGTCTGAGCAAAATCTTAAGCCAAAAACTTGCCAACTGATCCTCATAAGCCTCTTTATCAATGAGGCCTCTATTTTCTTCAATTTCCATTATTTCCTTCATTTTCCTCCTCTCATACAACCTGTAAACTTTCACCTGCCTTTTCTCATATTTTCCTTTATTTTCATAATTAAAATGCCAATTAATGTATCATGTGTTTCCAAATCCTTTGTATTTTCCTTTGCCAATTTCCTTAGCCATATTAACCGAAATGAACACCCACTAGGATGTCTTGTCCAATGTTCATCTTGGAATAAGTGTCCCATCAACTGTGGTTATTATTTTTAATTTTATTACATGGAATTTTCACCGGGGTTGTTACAGAACCCTCCCCCTTGGGGGAACACCCTCCTCGGAGTTCAATGGCACCTAAAAACCAACAAACCGCATACTTCTTATGGATATTTATAACACATCTCATTACAATATGTAAAATGGCATCCATATGTACAACCATGCTATCTATGGAGCTTTATAAATCCAACTTGATACCGTATTTATAATAATATACAAATATGCACATTTGCTCACCCAAAAAATAAAAGGATACAATGCTTCTATCAACAACAAAGGAATCCGGAGGCTCACACCTCCATCGTAAAAGTAATGTCAGGATTCACTTCCTTCCCAGGAAGTCCAAAATCCACTACCAAAGTCAAAGTCTGCATCCAATGTCCAGCACTAAAATCTTGCACCATTTTTCCTCTTAGTGAACAGTTATCGACTCACTATTCCAGGGTACACTCCCAATGTGCATCAGATTCCATCTTGAAATGCTAATGAGCAAAACAAATCCATCCCCGACCTTCCATTCAATGCCATACGGTCCCTTGGGAAATCTGGTCATCCCCTTCTGTGCAGTGACTCACCTTCCAAGTTCCCTGGCATCCCCTATCCTGGGCAAACCATCCCTCGGAAAGGATTCCTCACATCGGAAGATACAAAATCCAAGGAATGTTCCTGCCTCAAAAACATTATACCCATCATAACATGCTCATGGAAATCAATGGACACTATTGGGTACTAGTGTCCCATAACGACCCTGCTCCTGAAGTTCTTTACCAACATACTGCTTCCTATTTCAATTCCTTTTGTTGTCGCTGCTACTGCTTGCAATCAGTTTCAATCACCCAACCAGGAATTTCTATGCTTCCTGTACCAAGCACATAACTACCATTAGGTTCAAAATAAATTGAAATAACTTCACATCATACCTCATTGGTAGCTCATCAATAAGGTACACTTGCAATTGTGTTCACTTCCTATAACAACAAGTCAAACTAGTTGTTTGATCAAATCATCATGTATAAACATATCACATCGGGTTAGCTCAAAACACAACCATCATAAGTTAAAATCATGAATCACATGAAATCACCATAAAACTTAATCATAAACCACATGTAGCCATCATAGGTTAGAATCACAGATCACATGCATACCAAGATTGAAATAAAATAGCGATATGTATCCTTCGTCAGTCCTTACTTCTGCCTTTGTTCTTTCGTACACACATCAGATCGGTTGCCACACCCAGCAAGCACCCAACTCCCTTGCTTCTGTACACATACATATAGTGTGCAACACGACACTTACACCCACATATGACATACAACACCATACAATACATGCACCCACATCGACATATGACACATACACCTACACTCGGTGTACATTACAACACAACAGATATTCCAACACCGACATACAACACATATGCCTACACTGACATACAACACATACGCCCACACGCGATGTACATTACAACACAACACATACACCCACATCTGGTGTACAACACAACACAATACATATACATATATAGAGTACAACACAACGAATACACATATCATGATACCACGACTACACCATGCACATAAATAGTACAACATGGGTGCAACAAAGCATGTATGACATTCACACAATATCACATGTATACTAGTACCATATGCACAACATGTATACAATACCATGACACTACTTGCACAACATCACCTGTACATCGCACCACTTGCACAAAGCGTACGCAACGTCAAATGTACACCACACCATTTGTATAATGTGTACACAATATTTGTTGGGTATGTGTTATATTCTTTCCATGACTTGTCATGGGTGGGGGGGTCACATGGGGGGCGATAGCCCCCCTGTATGTTGCGTCAAGTGTAGCAGGGGGCTCACAAGGGGGTGGCAGCGCCCCGGGAAAAAAAAAAAAATTGGACCTTATTTTTCGGTGGGTGGACCCACCCATGGTTTTGTGCATGGGTTTGCACATGGTTTTGGGGCATGATGGTTTTCGACCCTGGGTATTTTGTAGATCCGATCAAGGGAACTACAGTTATGTTCTAATCCAGGGTTAATGGATTGGGGTTTATGTATGCTTCGGCATGTATATATATGTGTTGTAACACTAAAAGGAAAATAATGAAAAATCAAGCTGGTCGTCCCAATTTGGGATCCAGGGGAAAATCTCTGTGTTTATCTGTTTTATGTTTTATGCTCTTGCTATTGTTTATTTTCTGTTATAAGAATCGTGTGTAGATATTTCTGTTCAGGGTTAAAACCTACATTTGGTATCAGAGCTATTTTGGCTTCAAGGGGACGCCTTTGTTGTTGAGGGTTTTTTGCTCGGGCCTGTGGTAGACCCTGTGCAGTGGGAGATCTGCGGGATCGATTCTTGCGGTGAAAGAATATGGCGAGCGGTGGAAAGATAGAGATCGAAAAATTTAATGGTCAGAGTTTTGAGTTTTGGAAGCTCAAGATGGAGGATCTGCTGGTGGATAAAGATCAGTGGATCGCGGTAGATCCAGGTACTAAACCAACGGCAATGTCAGATGAAGACTGGAAGAAACTGGATCGGAAGGCTAAGAGCACAATACGGTTGTGTGTATCAGATTCAGTATTGTTGAATGTATCTGGGGAAGCTACGATGAAGAATTTGTGGGAAAAACTTGGGACTTTGTACCAATCTAAGTCTCTGGTGAATAAGTTGTTCCTGTGGAAAAAGTTGTATAACCTGAGGATGAAGGATGGAGACTCGGTGACAGAGCATCTGAACGCCTTCAATACTGTGGTAAGTCAGTTGTCATCTGTTGATATTAAAATCTCAGATGAAGATAAGTGCATTAGTTTGTTGTGTTCTCTACCAGACTCGTGGGACAGTCTGGTTATTGCAATAGGTAGCAATACAACTACCTTGAATTTTGATGACATTGTCTCACCCTTACTGTCGGAGGAAATGAGACGGAGAAATATGGAGGGTCAGAATGGAGATGCCTTATCTGTACGAGGAAGGTCCCAGAACAGAAACAAGAATAAGGTTTCGAGTGGGAGATCTAAATCTAGAGGGAGATCTAAATCTCCCAGAAAGTTTGTAAAGGTGTGCTGGAAATGCGGAAAGGAAGGGCACTACAAAAAGGAATGCAGATCTAAAGCTCCTGAGAAAGGAAAGGGATCTGATGAAGGTCCTTCTGTAGAGGCAAAAACCACCTCGGATGAAGGTGGGGATGTGTATTTGGCTTCTTCTTCAAATACACATGTAGATCATGAGTCATGGTTGATTGACTCAGGTGCATCCTTTCACTTCACTCCCCATAGGGAGTGGTTCTATGAGTATGAGAAATATGATGGTGATGTCTTCCTAGGGGATGATAGGAAGGCCAAAATCATCGGACGTGGAAAGGTCAAGCTGAAGCTACAAGGTGGAAGGATTAGAACACTTCCTGGTGTTCTGCATATTCCTGCATTGGCCAGAAATCTGATTTATGTAAGCAAGATGGATGATGCAGGTGTAAAAACAGTGTTCGAGAAATATACCTGCAAGATGGTTTGGGGAGCACTAGTATTAATGCGGGGAGTTCAGACTGGAAATCTGTACAATCTACAAGGTACCATTGTTATTGATGGGTGTAACAGTTCTGTGGTTCCTGAAAGTGGGACGGAAAGCCTAGCTGTCTCTGGAGAAAAGACCATGCTATGGCATCAAAGGCTTGGACATATTGGAGAGAAGGGCCTTCGGATACTGCATAGAGATGGTATGGTAGAAGGTATGTCTAATAGTTCTCTGGATTTCGATTTCTGTGAACATTGTGTATATGGGAAGCAGAATCGGGTGAGTTTTCCTTCTGGTGCTAAGAGGGCAAACAAGATATTAGAACTTGTGCACAGTGATGTGTTTGGACCTGTGTCAGTCCCATCACTAGGAAAATCTGTGTACTATGTTTCATTCATAGATGACTTCTCAAGGAACACATGGATATATTTCTTGAGGAAGAAATCTGAAGTCTTTGACAAATTTAAAGAATTTAAGGCTCTGGTGGAAAATCAGACAGAGAAGAAGATAAAGGCGCCGAGGACAGATAATGGTGGGGAGTTCTGCAAGAAGGAATTTGAAGAGTTCTGTAAGAAGTGTGGTATAGCACGGCAGAAGACTACTCCATACACACCTCAGCAAAATGGAGTTGCAGAAAGAATGAACATAACGCTGATGGAAAAGGCAAGAAGCATGCTCAGTGGTACCGGGTTAGGACAAGAATTCTGGGCAGAGGCAGTGGAGACTGCATGTTACTTAGTTAATAGATCACCTTCATCAGCGTTGGAGGATAAGACTCCACATGAGGTATGGACTGGTAAGAAACCCTCTCTTTCACATCTAAGGGTATTTAGATGTGATGCATATGTACATGTTCCAAAGGAGAAAAGGACCAAGTTGGATAATAAATCTGAAAGGTGCATCTTTATTGGGTATAAGGATGGTTTAAAGGGTTACAAGCTTTGGAACCCAGAAACAAGGAAGGTTGTGTACAGCCGAGATGTGGTGTTTAGAGAAGTGAAAGATGTTGTTAAACATGAATTCCTACCAAAGGAACCCGAGAAGATAGAGTTTGAGATAAAGGAGGATGAATCAGACTCTACAACAGAAGAAGACTCAGAAGATGAAGAGCCACAAACTCCAGCTTTGAGAAGATCAGTTCGGGAAAGAAGGCAACCAGAAAGGTATAGTCCATCTACTTTCTATTCAGGTTTTGCCTTAACTATAACTGATGATGAACCCAGAACTGTCAGGAAGGCAGTAGATTCAGAGGATGGAAAACTCTGGAAGGAGGCCATGGTTGATGAAATGGCATCCTTGCACAAAAATGAGGCATGGGATCTGGTGGAGTTGCCGGCTGGAAGGAAGCCCATCGAGAGCAAATGGGTGTTTAAAAAGAAGATGAATGTAGAAGGCAAGGTGGAGAAATACAAAGCTCGGTTGGTAGCAAAAGGTTATTCCCAGGTGCCGGGAATTGATTTTGGTGATATTTTTTCTCTTGTTGCCAAGGTTACTTCTATTAGATTACTTTTATCTGTTGCTGCTGCATTTGATTTTGAGATAGAACAGATGGATGTGAAGACAACATTTCTTCACGGGGATCTAGAAGAAGAGATCTACATGAAGCAACCTGAAGGATTTATGGTGAAAGGTAAGAAAGAACTGGTATGCAGGTTGAAGAAGTCTCTGTATGGGTTAAAACAGTCACCAAGGATGTGGTATCAGAAATTTGATACCTATATATACCGTTTCTCGGAAATATCACCCTAGAGGTTGGTTGGGATACAACCTCCACAGAAAGTGTGGCATGCTACTTAACAGAGACTCACACAACCATGCACGCGTTCGACAAACCAACAGAGTAGAATGAATCTTGTTACCCGTAGTTCCTGGTACTTTCGTTGAAGGGAGAGGGTGTTCAAACCCCCAGCAACCGTCCTTCCTTCTTAACCTGAAAGACAAGAAGAAACAAGCACAAAGGACTGGTTGTACAGCATATATCTACTCTAAATGTTAGTGAGATTCATATAAAACATTAAATAAATCATAATGAATGTTTGTATAACAAATATTCTCATACATATAAGCATACACTAACACGTTTATTTCGGGAACAACATGATACTTCTGTATTATAAATAGCATGTACAAAAGTAACGAGTGGAGAGATCACTTGATCCTTCCAAGGCCTTCGCAGACCGTCGTCCGGATCCGTCCAGCCCTTGCCTCGCTAAGACTCCTTCCAAACTGGTGCATACGAGATGACATATAAAGGGATGTGCATCTCAAGGAAACAAGGGTTTCCTATAATGAACTGGGAAAGTGCAGGAGGCACGGGGAATCATACTTGGATAGGGAATACCAACAGAGTATAATATCAATAATTCTCTCTCTCCCTTAGGCCATACACATGAGGGCTTTTTATAGTCCCTCCAATTAGTTTCAACAGTTGGAAACAGTTGGCCACGGGCTGGGGTGGTTGAACTACCTGAGTAACCATCAACCCAGCGCGAAATTAGGGATTTTTTATATATTTTTTAATCATTTTAATGGCATACGCGGAAAAGTCTAGTTGGACTCGCGTATACACGCGGAAAAACACGGGCATAGTCGCGTATGGGGGATTTTACACTGTTTTTAAGTGAATTTGTCCAAGTCTGTAGGAATGGGTGCCCAAAAGCCATGAAGCAATCATGAATCATATCAAGGTGAGAAATGATGCTATAACAGATGCCCCCTAATATATGAGGTCAGAAGGGGTACATGATGGCCAAAATGTATTATGCACATAGAAAGAACTTCGCAAGGACAAGAGAGGACTTCACCAGATTTCAGCCTGCCAAAAACCAATGAAAGAAAACAGAGAGTCAACTCATGATGAGGCGGGCATACCCATGCTCAGTCAAAAATACATCATATGGAAAGTACTGAATAGATCCAATATGTATACAAGTATAGCTGAACTGAAAGTACACAATGAATCATCTGAGCATGGCCCGGGAATACAAGTCTGAATCAATGTCCAAGTATCTCAGATTCTTAAGTTGTGACAGCCGGGTGCCTTGTGCCTGTCCCCAGGCGACCCGTTCTTGGATTTCTCCCAGTCCAAACCCGGTTGAGTCGAGTCGTTTGGTCGTGCGGAGTGAGCGTTCGTTCGAATGAATTCGTTGATCGTGGACGGGTGGCGTCCGTTGATTCGAATACGGATCGTTTGACCCGAGAATTCCGTTCGAATCGAATCGAGTCGTTATTCGAACATCCAAATTCGAATCGGATCGATTTGGTCGATGGCGAATTGAGCGTCCGTTCGGTCGGAGTCGGGTGGCGATGCATTCGGGTCGGTCGGGTGGGCGTCAAGTTCGGGTCGTCTTCGGGTGAAGCGTCCTTCGGTCGGTCGGGTGGGCGTCCGTTCGGGTCGTGCCGGGTGAGGGCGTCCGTTCGGGTCGGGTCGGGTCGGGTCGTTCGGTCGTGCCGTGTGAGGGCGTCCGTTCGGGTCGGGTCGGGTCGGGTCGTTCGGTCGTGCCGTGTGAGGGCATCCGTTCGGGTCGGGTCGTTCGGTCGTGCCGTGTGAGGGCGTCCGTTCGGGTCGGGTCGGGTCGGGTCGTTTGGCCCGACGGCGTCCGTTCGGGTCGAGTCGGGTCGTTTGGCCCGAGGGCGCCCGTGTCAGATTTGCTAAGTCGTGACAGCCCGGGTGCCTTGTGCACGTCCGGGCGGCCCATTTGCCTTTTGCTCCCATGTGCGTCCGTTCGGTCGGGTCGTTCGGTCGTGCCGGGTGAGGGCGTCCATTCGAATTAGTTAGGTCGTCTTGAATTGAAATTTGTTGGTCAATTTAGTGTGTCCTAAATTGTTGCATTTAATTGTCAATCCGGGAATCGTAAGCTGATGAAGTGCGGCGCACTATATGTGCAAGATAACCTCTTTCTTAACTTTTTGTCGTTTTTGGTCTTTCTAAGGTGAAATGGAAATTCTAAAGTGAAAAACAAGCTTGGTTATATTTGTTCAAGGAAGTGATATCCCCTATAATGATTTACCAATCTTGAAACTTTAAAAGAAAATTGAAATTACAATGACAAAACTTAAAAGAAAGTAAAAGTGTACTGCTGAAATGAAAAGGTGATGCTAATCTAATGAATCAAAACGGGAAACTAGTGAACATGAAAACTAAACTATTCTTGCTGCCAACTGAACACAAAAGAAACTACGCTTATGGAAATTCAAAATTGCAATGAAATAAATCTAAATCAGATTACATCAATTCATTTTCTGACCCTTCATCATTAGACCGGCTATGACTTGCGGAAGTAATCATAAACAACTTGTGTAACTGATATTTAATTCGCAGAAAGTAAACTAATACTAAACCATACACACATGATTCAATCCCTCGCCATCAGTCCAGCTGTGGCTTTCGGAGGAAACTGAAGATGTCATACATGATTTAATATATCTAAGTTTGCAGAAAAGAAACTAATACTAAACTACACATTTCATAATGCATCCCCTCACCATCAGTCCAGCTGTGGCTTTCGGAGGTAACTGAAGACGCTATGAGCAGCTTAATATATCTAATTTTGCAGAAAAGAAACTAATACTAAACTACACATTTCATCATACAGTCCCTCACCATCAGTCCAGCTGTGGCTTTCGGAGGCAACTGAAGACACTATGAGCAGCTTAATATATTTAAATTTAACTACTGAATCAGATAAACAAAACTGACATGTACAAAGCAAGACTGAAGTTAAACAAATGCTATGAAAAGGAAACTAGCAGCAGAATAATGTTAGTCTCATATCATTAGCCAAAATACTATGAAAATGCCCCGGGCTGTCTACCTAAAACCTGCACAAGAAAAATGATCAGTGATTTAACAATCATAAAAACATGAAAGACAAGAATGCAATGGAAATTATAAAAA